>ML685830.1:6239193-6362458 GCA_007922175.1 Pelusios castaneus
CCGTTCCCACATTCCACTGTGGCCAAGGCACAGGGCATCCTTTGCTTCCCTCACTGATCTCCAGAGGGTGAATAGGTTGCTGTTGGACCACAGGACAGGCCATTGCTGGGGACTGAAAGGGCTTTTGAAAAGGGAGGTACAGATTGCTAACACACAGCGCTGTGGGTTGACTACTAACAGTGCTTTGGGGGAAGATTTCACACGGCACAGCCATGGAAGGCGCTATCTCACTGCTTAGCTTGCCCCTGCAAGCTAGAATAAATGCATATCCTGCATGCCACTAGATATAAGCCAGGACCGTATGCAGCAGGCTTGTGCGCAGCCATGGTTCCCAGTGCCATGCTTTGCAACTGGCGAGGGAGAGTAACCCTCTATGGGGGTGGGAACACACTAGCTCTCCCATCGAATTTAAGTAGGAGGCTGTGGAAGTACATCCAGGAAATCTTCAGTGAGCTCAACGGAGAGGATTTCTTGAGAATTACTGCATGCATTGATGCACTGCTCGTGAATGCAGAGCAGATCTCCCGATCCTCGGAAAAATAAAATGGGAAAGGATGAAACTCAATATACCCATCTCCCACCCATTCTTCATTTGCCTACAAAGCTTATCCAGCAAGCACAGAAGCCTCACTTCCGAGGAAACTTACCAGAGCTCCCCTCCGCTGCATACGAAGACAACATGGAGAAGGAATCCGGGCAGCATGTTTCGGGGGGTGGGGGGGGGTGGAGAACAGCTCCTGGCTCCTTAGGTCATCTGCACCACTTTCAGCCTCCAGGTCATCCTCCACCTCCACTTCCTCATCAACAAATTGCTCATCTCCGTCTGCTCCAGTATCCTTTGGATGGGGGGGATGCCAATGGCTGCGTCTACACTGGTAAATTAAGTCGACTTAAGCTTGGCTTAAGTCGACTTAATGTGCCCTGCGCCTACACTACACTTTGCTTAAGTCAACTTAAGCAGCTTGCTTAAGTCGACTTAATGAAAATTAAGTTGACTTTATTAAACCACCTTTCTACTCGACCTAAGGCTTAATTCGACTTTTTAAAGTCGAATTAAGCCAGTGTAGCCCTCGGGTAGCCCTAAGTCAACTTAGGGCTACCCCAGGAATACACTAATGCCCTCCCTGCCATGGAGGGCACAGGGGGAGCCTGGCATGCCCCCCAAAGGGCAGGGAATGTGGACACGGTGTGACACTGTCTGGATTTAGGGAAGTATTTATGATATTATTTTCTATGGATATCTCATAAATGCTATAATCCATAGGAACTATGTCATGTTTGGTATCAATAGAAAGGTAGTAATTTGCTGGGAAAGATTATATAGTTTATGTCTAGGAATTCTATTTTGATTAGAAGTTAAGAATTTGATGTTATATCCATACTTTAACTTGTGTCATTCTGAAGGAATGTCTTAGATGGGAGGGTGTGAACAACCATTGTCTCCTTAATGTTTAGGAATTTTCCAGGTAGAATGGTCCCAGGGAGTATCCTGATGAGCCATTAAGGACATAAAGAATACAACCATTGTGTCCTTAATGGCTCATCAGTTTACTCCCTGGGACCATATCACCTGGCAGATTCCTTCACATTAAGGAGACAATGATTGTTCACACCCTCCCGTCTAAGGCATTTGTCCAGAATGACACAAGTTAAAGTATGGATATAACATCAAATTCTTAACTTCTAATCCAAATAGAATTCCTAGACATAAACTATAAAATCATTCCCAGCAAATTACTACCTTTCTATTGATATCAAACATGACATAGTTCCTATGGATTATAGCATTTATGAGATATCCATAGAAAATAATATCATAAATGCTTCCCTAAATCCAGACAGCGTCACACACAGGGCTCTGCCTTGCCAGGGTCCCTTTGCCCCATTGTACACAGGGGGTGCCCCCCACCACCACCGTGGCCTGCCCAAGGTCCCTCTAGCCCCACAAAGTCGACCTAGAGCATCCAGTGTGGACACTCTAGGTCGACTTTGTAAGTTCCCCTTTAAGTCAACTTTAATTTTAAGTGTAGATACACTAAGTTGACTTAAAAGTGCAAGTGTAGACATAGCCAATGTTTCCACAGGAGCTTTTGGAGTGGTTGCGGGATCCCTGCTCAGGATGGCTTCCAGCTTCCTTTAAAATTGGCATGTAACTGGCGCTGAGGCAGAGCACCGGTTTGCCTCCCTGGTTCTGTGGTACATTATCTGCAACTCCTTCACCTTCGACTTGTACTGCAGAGTGTCTCTCTCATACCCCTTCTCTGCCATGCCCTGAGAAATCTGGCCAAAAATATCAAAATTTTGCCTGCTGCCACGTAGCTGTGCTTGCACAGCAGACTCTCCCCAGATGCTAATCAGATCAAGCACCTCGGATGTGGTCCACACTGAAGCACGTTTGCTGCATTGAGCCGCCATTGCTCTTGTAGAACACAGCTGCACTCTACGTTGAACAAACAGAAAGCAGTAACAATTCAAAAATTCCCGGGAATGATGGGAGGGTGGCTACAGTCATGTCACAGCCACAGAGTGCAGGAGGAGGTCCAGAAGGGATGACATTTGAATTCTGGGACATTTCCGGAGGTTTAATATTGCGCGGCAAGCGTACACAGACGAACTACCGCGGAACAGCTGTTCCGCAGTAGCTGCTACCATCCTCGTTCTGATGGTTTACATGTTGAGCGGCAAGACAGCTGTTGCCGTGCAACACCATGGATCTGTGTGTGGACACTGTCCTTATTATCGCGCGATAACTTTGTAGTGTGTACGAGGCCTGAGGCAGTATGACACAGCAAAATCCATGGATAAAAGATGGGTGAGACTGCATAGCTTTGGTAATGCTCTGTGTACCATCCAAGAGCATCGGTGCACAGCTGTGTGCCTGACAGAGACCCCACTCTTCCTCATGCTCAGCTTCCCTGGCCAGGTAGCTGCCATGAGCTGCGAACACCAGCCACGAACTCAAGCTACGATCACAAGCAACAATCAGGACTGTTAACTATACATGACCAACAGCAGAACATTTGTGTGTGTGTATGTGTGTGTAGGTACTAGATATTAGCTATTCACATAGTGGTGTTTTGCTCACAATAAATGTGGCATATTGCCTTGTCCCCCTGAATAAGATCCTGCTAGTCATTGATTTTCTTAGTACAACACAGGATTTGGAGCTGGGAGCAGAAAAGTGTTGTGCAGTTGTTGGGATCTGAAGGAATTGATGTGGGGCTGGGAAATATTTAATGAATTAACAGACTGGGGCTGGGAACAAAGAGATATGAGGCTGAAGTGACAGATAATTTGTTAATTGATTATTGAGGGTAGGTGGGAACTCTTTGCACTGTTCAAAAGAGCTTTATACACTTTGTCTAATTTACACAAGTGTGTGTGTTTTCATACAAATTAAAATCTACTCTTTTGTTACAAAGTGTTGGCAAGTGTGCTTCTAAAATGAGATCCTCCTGCACTTTCAACTTCATGCTACCATCACTACTAAGTTTTATCCTCTCAGGGTCAGATTTTCCAAAGACTTCAGCCCATACTTTATTTAGGGTTGGTCCTGCTTTGAGCAGGGGGGTGAACTAGGTGGCCTCCTGAGGATACACACCTTAACAAACTTAACTGTCTTCACCAAATAAAGACAGTCAATCAAAAAAGATCACACAATGGAACAGGCCACCCAAATGCTCCCCCCAAAACTGCTTTGATACAGAAAAAAAAAGTTTGACAGCACACACCTAACTGTCATCTACTACCCCACACTGGAAACCGTATGAGCTATCATTAAACAGGTATAACCCATACTTGATGGGAACCACATCCTGAAATAAATCTTTCCCTAATTACCTATTCTGGCCTTCAAAAAACCCCAACCTCACCAACTTCATCATCAGAAGGAAGCCCTCCATTGACTCATCAACTCAAAATGGCATCAGATCCTGACAGAGCAACAGATACAAAACCCACAGACTTATCCATTCAGCAACAATGGGTAACACACACTTTTCAAGATCCATGGACTTTGCACACGACTATCATAGAATATGATGTACTTCATCCAGTGCACTAAATGCCCGAATAACAGCAGTGGGACTGAAATCAGACTGTGCTTTCCAATGATCTCACACAGAAAAATGATAAAAGGCAAGAGCACCTTATCACCTTTGGGGGAACACTTTTCACAAAATGATCACAGCATATCTGACCTCTTTGGACTCATCCTCAAAGGAAACCTGCACGTCACCTTCAAAGAGAAGCCTAGGAGCTTAAATTTATAACTTTGCTAGACACTAAAAATCATTGTTTTAATATAGACATTGGATTTATGGCTTATTATAACAATCTGTAACTCAATAACCCTTTTTTTATCTTATGACTACAGAGATGTTAATGTGTCACTTCACCTTGAATGGTCCCTTAGATAGAATATGTTTTAAATACTCATATTATACAATCTGTTCCACCTTGTAGTTAGCTGTGACACTGAATACCTTTGCCCGACCTGAAAAATATTTCTGTGTAGCTTGAAAGTTTGTCTATTTCACCAGCAGAAGTTGGTCCAATAAAAGATGTTACCTTACCCATCTAAACATACAGACACTGAAGAAGTACATTGCTTATGTAGCCTACGGTGTTTGCACTAGGGGGTGATCCAAGAGAACACTGAAGTTAGTGGAAAACTTGGGCTTTGGATCAGGGCCAAAAGGATTAAAAAGGAGAACAGATGTACATTGGGTAGATATTTTGTCAGATGTGTGTGGATTACATAGTCATAGCATGAGGGATGCATAAAATTGTAGCTGCTAATAGGTATTATATAAAAGTTTATGAACAGTATATCATATTTTGGTTTAAATATATGTCAGATCATATAGTCAATAAGAAAAAAAGTGGTAACTATACACTATACTAGAGATAAAACATAAAAGTAAATATACACAACAAAATAATCATTGTACCCTAACAGCAGCCCCTGAATAAAGTTGTTACTACACGATTAATATCATTTGATGTTAACTTTTCCTGCGGTTGTACACCAAAGAAAGGATTTTCTTGTTCCTTTTTGATTGGTATAAATCACATTAAATGCAGTAAAGTTAATTTATATGAGATTTAAAACTTATATAACAGGTGTTTAAAGCTATAAGAAGTGTTCATAAAATTCTATCACTGCATTATAGCAATTGTACAGATATAAGCCAAATGGGGAGGGAATATAGATTTAGAGCTGAACTGACTAGTGCAATTAGTCTCTCACAAAACAAAATCCCCACTTGTGAGTTCTACCTTGCATTGGATTTCAGAAGGTCCAGCTTTCAATGAAAGATATTAAACCTGAAACCAGCTCTAAATTTAGCTTTATTCCTAGGAGGGGTGCAAGATATCTCTAAAACATGCACTGAGATTACTTCCTCTGTTCATAAAGCAAGAGAATGCCTTTCTCCTGACCTAGGTTTATCTATGGTTTAAAAAAGGAGCTTTCCTCTGAAAGACAGAAGATCAAACATTTTAGTTAAGCATCTGGTTACATGCTTAACAATAGAGAGTATTGAAGCTATTCTCAGCATTGATAGACAATGCTTTCCCCCCTCCTTTATAAAAATCTACAGAAAAGTAAACATTTGGAAAAATAAGAAACACAAAATATTGGGGGGGGGGGGGGGAAGTAGAAGACAACAAAAGAAATCTGTCATTTATAGCCATTAACTTTTCCTTCTCTGGGAAAAGATAGTATTTGTAGTATTTTTTTCTTACCTAAGGATTAAACATTCCTCTCTCAAATAGTACTGTGATTTTATTTTTCATGGTGTATGTCTTCTCTTTCAGTCTAATAAAGAATCTCAGTCAACCTCTGTAGTTTGGAAATATATCCCTGACCAATTTTTTTAACATTGCTTTCTGGTGCATATGCTAATTAGAAACATCTCTAACTTAAATGCTTTTTTAAATTAGAAAATGTAATAAACAGAAAGTACAGTTATAGAATTTGTAAAATAATCCAGTAATTTATTCACATGAACTTCACTTGAAACATTGCTTTGAACAGAAAAGGTAGTTGTGATTTCTATTTATTTCACATAACAGAGAAATGTCACCATCATTTCAAGAAACAAAAGATGAGTGAGATCAAATTAACAGTTAACTTTATTAAAGAAATTATAATATTCCATACAAAAGGAAATGAAACTTTAAATTCTGCAACTGAAAACTTTATCATGAAGTAACTCAGTTATCATAATAAGCACAGACACCCCGATGTATGCCCTGGCAAGTATAGATTACCTTGCGGCAAAACAACAAATTGAGTTGTCTACCATGTAGGTGAAATTTAAGTTGCTCTCTATTTCCTTTAACAACTGTTTGGAGGATGGGGGAAGAAATGAAGGAAGGGAAGTTTAACAAATGCTTTTTAACTGCTCTTTAACTCCATGGCTTGGTGAGTTATTTCAAGTTAAACGTTATTTGAAGAAAGTATCGTATCAAAAGCATAAAATAAAGTTTCAAGACTTCTCTCTTTCTGTCTTTGATATATTTCCATGGGGAAACATGAACCAATAAAGGAAACATCAAAATGCGGGCAATTTTATGAGATTTAAGAATAGAGTATGGCCCAATTTTATTAAGTTAGTTGGTAAGTAAGTTTACCAATGCTTCTATTGAAAGGTTTTTTTTTAAAGATTCTTTGTTCAGAAAAAATAGTGCATTTATAACATACAATCTTAGCTATACTATATTAAGACCTTTGTAGATTATAGCATGCTTCAAGTTCTTTTATTCTTTTTTGATACCTTGACACCGCATTTTATATTATTCCAGGTGTTTCATAAATGTTGTTTTGTATGCCAGATACAAGCAGCTAGAATCTTTGCAACATATTGGAAAACCAGGGTGAGTCAGGTATGATTTCAAGGTTTATTTATAAGTATAATGGAGAAAATATAAGCAATATGTAAAAAACCTTTTTAAACAACAACCCACGCTCACAGCTCTTTGCCAGATCACAGCCCAGTTTAGATTGCCTCATCTTCCATTGGATGCAGGCTTTAAAAAAAGTGTTGTGTAAACTGCGGGTCCTGAACTGTATCCATGAGCCAGCAATGAAGAAACTTACAGAAGTTTTGTTTGTGATCATAAATTGTCTTTAAAAGTTTTTTACTGTATGTTTCTATCTCTGGGGCTTTCTCCCCCACACCCACTCACACTGCCGTTCACAGTGAGTTCAAGTTCATACCTGGTACATTGAGACAACTCACATAGAGCTAATCACGATAGAAGTCACACACTATTGCTCTTGTCTCTTTGACTGGGTGAGCCAGGCTGGCATAACAGAAACTATCCATCAGTTGGTTTCTCTGGGTGCGTCTACACTTACAAATTAAGTCAATTTAAGATTGCTTAAATTGACTTAATTTAATCTGCGTCCATACTACATTTTCCTTAAATCAACTTAAGCAGCTGCTTAAGTTGACTTAAGGAAAATTAAAGTCGACTTTACTAAACCTAGTTTTAAGTTGACTTTTCTGGCAAAGTCGACTTTAGAAAGTCGACTTAGCCAGTGTGGACGCAGAGTAGCCCTAAGTCGACTTTTAGTCCACTTAGGGGGCTTCAGGGCTTCCCCACTGCCCACCTCCCACAGTGGCTGTCACAGCCACATCCTGGCATGCCCCCCTACAGGGACAGAGCCCTGCCCACGCTGCTCCTATGCCCTGCTAGGGTCCCTGTCCCCCTCAGCCTCCATTGTACCTTGGTACAATGGGGCAAAGACTGAGCCCCCTGGCACTTGGCAAGGGGTGCCCCCCTGCCACCATGGACCTGTCCCAGGTCCACCTAGCCCCTACAAGTCGACCTAGAGCATTCACACTGATTTGGCAGGATCCCCTCTAAGTCGACTTAATTTTTGAGTGGGGACATGCTAAGTCGACTTAAATTAACAAGTGTAGACATAGCCTCAGAGAGAAAGAGAGAGGCTTCACTTTTGGTGAGCTACCCAAAAAAAACCCTTCCTTTCATTCAAGTCCATCTTAAAAAGTCATTTCTTTTGCAATATTCACAAGAGGAGAAAAGAACAATCCCTTTTCCACACACCAAATTATCCTATCTCTGGACCATTTTGTAACTGTCTTTTATCTTGACAATAACCCCTCTCATATTTATATAATTATAAGCAATTTGGGGGAAGGACTATATTTTTGTGTGCTCTATGGCACTGATCATATCAGCACTAAACAACCAATAACAATTCTAAAAAATAAATGTCCTTCTATTTCTAGCCTTGAAGCCAAATTCACGCTTGGTGAAATTCTGTGAAATTAACCCATGATGTTTGTTTGGAATTGGGCACACAGTGACCTACTAGATTTATTATCTTCTGTAAATCCTGTAGGAACCCATCATTATATTTTACATATAGCCTGACATGTATCCCTGAGATTTATAAGGGGATATTTACATTGACATCTCACTTTTATGCCATCAAACTGAGACCTAGAGGTGCTAAGAGAAAGATATAGAGTGAGGAGGATATGATAATCCACCCTGCTCTCTGAAGTCCTGGTCTTGGACCCAGAAGGCTGGATGGCTATCACAATTTGTTCACACAAACTTTCCTGCCTTTCCCAGGATCACTTCCTCTCCCCTATTCAAAACCAAAACTGTAGTCCAGAGTAGACTGCAGCCAAACTAAAATACACACACAGTCTTTTGCTCTTTTTTCCTAACAGTAGTATAAAAGAAAGAAAGTACATCCCTGTCTGTTACCAGGCTGAAAAAAGAAACAGAGTGTGGAATCCACAGGATGCTTACAAAACAGTTCTGTAGTGTTTCCTTAGTCTGTCACATTGGCTGGCTAACCACTCTCAGCAGCTCCCTTATAATGCTGCAGGAAGGCTAACAGACTCAAGCTGCTTCCTGGCGCTGATGGTTAACCCTTACCTTCCCAACATGGAGCTTGATAAATTGATGACAAAGTCACCCTCCAATCCTCCACAGGACCCAGATCAGTGAAGATATACTAATGTGATAGACTGCATTTTAAAAACTTGAGACCCACATGAAAAACCAGTGTTATATGTGCAGTTGCATGCCTCCATTTCAAACAAAGAGTCTGGTGGCACTTTTAAAGAGTAACAAATTTATTTATTGCATGAGCTTTTGTAAGAGAAAATCCCACTTCATCAAACCCTTTGAAGTGTCTGACGAAGTGGGATTTTCTCTCACGAAAGCTCATGCGATAAGTAAATTTGTTAGTCTTTAAAAGTGGCACCAGACTCCTTAGTTGTTTTTCCAGACTAGACTACAATGGCTACCCCTTTGGAACATGCCTACATTTATGCACATAGAGCACCCAGGGAGGAAAAGATACTCTTTTCGGTATTAGTGTTCAGTTAGATAGAGTGCGGTGGTGTTCTCATCCTAGAAGAATGTTAAACAATGTTAAATGGAGAGCCCTGCTTTCAGCTCCTTTGTTACTGAACTTGCCCTGCTAGCTGTACTCTGCATATAGGACTCATGTCAAAAACAGGAAGGGCCATTTGAGGTAGGTGCACAGTGTTCTGCCTCACCTTCAGCCAGTCTAAGAGTCTCCCTGGGACAACTTCAGCCAGCATAATTTTGATCATCTTACACTTGTTCTAAGTTACACCAAGGGCTGCTTTGGTTCCCAACTGGGCCAGGATTGCAAAAAGGGAAAGGCTGCTTAGAGTTACTTCTCCCTCTGCTCTTCTTAGCTGTGTCAGATATACACTTAGTGCAGGTGAGGAACAGGCCTTGAGTATTTCCTTCATAGAGAAAGCTAAAATGGGAGACATGGGTCCAACGTGGATCCTTGGGGGAGGTGTTCACTATGCCCCTATCAGGCAGATAGTGAAGAGGGAGAATGGATGAGGACAAATAAAGATGATGCAGGTAGAGAAAAAGAGTGAGACACAAGGACTACTGAGCATGTGGCCCTTTTGAATTACTGAGGACCTCTTCACTGAGTAAATGTTTGGATTATCAGAGAAGCCCATTTCAAAATGGAATCAGGATTAGGAAGAAAGAAGCAACTTGCCCAGAGAAGAAGCACGAGGATAAAATACTGAAGGCCTTGTCTACAGTAACACTTATTCAGATAAAACTTACGTTGCTCGGGGTGTGTTTTGCCAGCATAAGCACTTGTGCATACACTGCTATGTTGGTGCGAGATGCAATCCCACCAAAATAGCTACTGCCACTCATTTAGGCGGTCTTATTATGTTAGCAGGAGAACTCTCTCCCATCAACATAATGCAGTTGCACAAGCACTCTTACAGCAGCACAGCTGTACCGATACAGCTGTGCCACTATAGGTTCTAAGTGTAGACTAGCCCTAGGTTTTAAGTATAGACTAGCTCTAAGTGAATTTTTCAGTGAAGTTCTGTTCCTCAAGTGATTGTTTCCCAACCCTCTTTTGATCCAGATTGCAACACAGACATGAAGCTAAGAGAATTATAAGGATGTAAAGTTGTCAAACTTGAGTACAGTAAAGATGTTAAAGTGGGGAACGAAAGATGATGAGAAAAGAGAAGAAGGGAAGAACTAGATTATTCAGAGCCTTTGAAAGACAGAACAAGAAGTTTAAATGTGATGCAGAAGATGAAAAAGAAAGATGAAGAGAGGAGAAAACTTTCTCTTTGAAAAATCTGATGAGATCCTGGAAAGAAATGGGAGTGGTCTTTTGAGAGAGATTTGAAGGTGGAGAATAAAAGCAGAACATTTGATCAGGCAACAAAAGTAGCGTTATTTTACAAAGATAATGGTAAGGCTGAAGGACATCTGAATAAATGTAGAGGAAGACCACTTGGTACTTGAAATATATAGTTCTACAGCATACGAGTAGACATACAGGATAGAGATGGAAGAAGTGGGTAAAGTTAGTGGTTTTGTAGGACAAAAATTTGGTAAAGAGGGCAGCAAAGAAGTCTAGAGCAGAAGGAGAGATGCAGCTGTAGATAGCAGTTATGGAACTGACTCAGAAGGACACTAGTTCTAGAAATGGAGGGCAAAATGCAACAGAGTAATTGGTAACATTGACAGGTAGCAAGTCTTGAAAGAAATCTGAGAAAAGGCAAGAGGTAGAAGAGGAGTTTAAGCGGTCAGAAAGAGGGAATTCTTTGTCCACACTGAAAGACTGAATGTGGGATTTGATCCACTGTAACAGGTAAATAATGACGTCAGGGATAGGAAAAGAGAGACAGCAGAATGGAAGGGATCTTTGATGCACAGAGTGAAGGACAGGAGGGAGGCTTTGAAGCAGGAAAGAGGAAGTCAGAAGTTGATATCAGAGAGAGGAAATGGTGTAATGACAATGGTGATGGTAGCATACAGCTATGGAAAATTATAAACTAAACAGCAAATGCCATAACTATATAGCAGTGGTATCTTAGCTACTACTATAAAGATTTTCATAATCCAATAAACCTGTATACTTAGCTCAGTTATGTTATTGTACAAGTAATATAAACAGTTATTTTCAAAGCCCTTTGCAAACATTAACTAATCCTCACAACACCTTTGTGAAGTAAGTATTATTTCTGTTTAACAGATAGGAACCTAAGGCAGATAAGTTAGATGATTTGCACCAGCACCACAGAGAGATTTAATATAAGCGCTGCATAAGCCTTCATGGGCTTCAACCCACTTAGTCAGATGCATGTGACAAAGTGGGTTGCAGCCCACGAAAATTTATGCCCAAAGAAATTTGTTGGTCTTTAAGGTGCCACAGGACTTTCATTGTTTTTGCTATATACAGACTAACACAGCTACTCCTCTGGAACTCTATCTGATGGAATTGAGATGATCAGGGACCCTGATGGATGATAGTTAAAGAAATATTCTGCTGTGTCATTCGGTGCAGTCAAATCTCTCTGCTATGTCAGACATTGAAGCAGATATAATCTATAGCCATTTTATTTTGTTTTTCATTATTAATATGAAGGACTTCTTTTCTCCTTCACTATTAGCATGGAAGATCCTGTCAAGTGTCTCTCTAACTGGCAATTCTAGAATGGCAAGACCTTCCCCAGATAAGGAATTAGTTGCTGAAACAGCTTATAATAATCTGTAGAGGAGGTGGAAATTTAGTAACAAATAGAATAGTCTGCAACAATGAATTGAAGATTGTCCTCCATGTTACCTTGAGAGTCTTTCCATCCTCAAATTTCTTCTCCTCTTCCTGGATGATGTTTCCCTCAGGGTGCGTCTACACTTATAAATGAAGTTGACTTAAGCAGGCTTAAGTCAATTTAATTTACTCCATGTCTACACTGGGCTTTCCTTAATTCGACTTAAGCTGCTCCTTAGATTGAATTAAGGAAAAACTAGTTCGAATTAATAACACCTCATTGTAATTCGAACTAGTGTCTAAGTCAACTTTATTATGTCGACTTAGCCAGTGTAGATGTCCTAAGTCGACTTGGTCGACTTAGGGCAGGGGGGGGGAAAGGGAGCCCTGCATGGCTCCCTGGCAGAAGGGAGCCACTGGGGCTCCCTTGTCCCCTGGGGAGCCCCTGCTCCCTTCTCCCCAGACCCGCGGCTTCCCTGCCAGGGGAGCTGCAGTCCCGGGGAGAAGGGCTCCCCAGCCAGGGCTCCAGCAGGAGGGGATCCCCCGCTAGAACCCTGGCTGGAGAGCCAGGGAGGCGAGCAGCTTGTCCCGGTAAGAGCCAGGCAAGCTCTTCTTGGTCCTGGCAGAGCCAGCTGGTGCACGGCTGCCTCTGGCAGGACAAGCCGCCCACTGCTTCTTGGTCCCGCCAGAGCCAGCCATGCACCGGCTGGCTCTGCCAGGATGAGCCACAAGCAGCTTCTTGGTCCTGGGACAGCCAGCCTTACAGGGCTGGCTCTCCCAGGACGAGCCACCCAGCTTCTTGTCTTGGGGACAGCCAGCTGGCTCTAGCCAGGACAAGCCACCAGTGGCTTCTTGGTCCTGTGGAGAGCCAGCCTTGCAGGGCTGGCACTCCTGGGGCGAGCTGCCCAGCTTCTTGTCCCAGGGAGAGCCAGCTGGCTCTTGCCAGGGCAAGCCACCAGCGGCTTCCTGGTCTGGGGAGAACCAGCCCTGCAAGGCTGGCTCTCCCTCCACCTATCAATTTGACTTCGAGAGTCTAGTGTAGACTCTCTAAGTCAACTTAATAAGGTCGACTTAAAGTCAACTTTAGAAAGTCGACTTAAGAAAGTCAACCTAACTTCGTGAGTGTCTTCAGATATTCTGGAGAAGAAAAATGAGGTACATTCTGGAGAAGAAAAATGAGGTACATTATGTTTATGTGGAAAACTCTTTGTGGAATGGCCTTTTACTGGATAGACATACAATGTCTAGTGCCCCATGGCTACATAGTATGCAAAATATAGGGGTAAAGGGTCAAAGGTACCATAATAAAAGAACATGAAAACAATGAGAAGTTCAAGGGGGAAAACTGTGAATGTCCCTAAAACAATTAGGAGAAACTCTCAGCAGTGTAATTCATATCTTGGTTTGACCCCTCTTGGTCATAAAGGATCAGTCAGCAGTCATGGTCTCCCAGATCCATGGCTTAATAGTATTTATTATCAAGTGGTGAGTTGGGGAGAATCTTTGGATCTGTTGCAGTTGAAAATTCAGAAAAGGGCAGAATTAAGGTCTTCTTATAAGATGGTCTCAACAGATCATTCAGGCCTGTCAAAAGCTTTGAATCTGACAGAACTGAGAGCCTCTTGTTTAGATAGTTCGGTAGACTTTGATCTGAGGTGAGGTTCCCTAACAACATTTGGTTCAGCATTCTACACTTCTTCATTCCATCGGAGATTAAGTTGTTCTTGCTGATTAAGTAAGTCACAAAGGGTAATGCCAATGTAAACTTCAGGAACTGGCCTTTCCTCAGGCAACAAAGTATACTTATCAGTTTTGGGGACAATTTAAATCTGGATTCTTTATCTAAGGTCATCACAAGGATGAAGGGCAACAGAGTAAATAAGCACTGGTCTGAAAATGAATGATAAAACAGATTACTTCAAAAATATGCAACAGAACAGACCAAAATATTTCTGGAATGCCATAATGCCACAGTTCTTACTGTCCTGAATTAAATTCTAAGGGCCCAATCAGACCTAATAAGTATTAGCCTTCATTGGCATTGGTGCAAAGCTCATGCCCTAAGCAGGAGCACTAGGTCAGAGCTACCTGATGCACAAAGAGTATGCCACAGATGCATCATATTATGTCCTTTACAGGGAGCTTAAAAACTGCTAGGAATAAAAAGGAGAGCAAGCCTATCTTTTTCATCAGAACCTCAGCTACTTAAATGAAGGACATGAATTGGGAGCCTCTCTCAAAAATCAAAACAAGCAACAGAATCAGAGCTATCAGCCACCAAAGAGATGAGATACACAGTGAGAGAGAAAAGTCCCAAAAAGCATGAAAGAAAGGATTTTTGCATCCAAATATTGTTCAGAGAATGGGGGAGATGGAAACCTTGTGCCAGGGAAAGCCATACATATAAGGGAGAAGGGAAGAAAGGTATCAAGCAACAGAGAAGCATGAGAAAGGAGAGAACACAAGACAATAGAGGTCCTTATACAGAAAGGCAAGCAGCAGATAGCGGAACAGAAGGCACAAGAGGCATGAGAGTGGGGTCTGAATGAAATGAACAGCAAAAGAAGATGATCCAAACTATTTTTTCCAAAATTAACACAATATTTGGGGATGGATTCTTCAATTCTCACCCATGCTAAGTCATACCTTACTTCATGAGAAGAGATCTATGGTGGATTGCAAGTCAGCCCCAGTGTACATGAGGATAGCAAGTTTTCATCATACTGAAGATTGGTAATAACAGTCCTAGTGACTTTAGTTTTAGACAGATGATGCCACATGTTGAAGAGCTGGTCATCCATGCAATAGTCAATCCCAATTTCAGAGGAAAGGCTGTCAAGAATAAGAATCAAGATCATGGCAAGACTGATGGCTAAACATAATGGGGTGATAGCACAGCCCTTCTTGACACCAGTACAAATGGTGAACAGATCCATCTCCAACCCATTATAGAGGAATGTGGTGGTCATCCCATCATGAAGTAGCCTGAGAATGAGAATGAACATCAATGGTCAACCAAACTTAAACAGCATCTACCATAACGCTTTACAATTGATGCAATCAAAGTTCTTAGTTTAGATAAATAAATGCCAAAATCATGTCAGCAGTGACCTGAGATGCTCTGAAGCCACACTGGGATTCCAGAAAGATGTCTTTGGCAAGAGGGAGAAGATGGTTCAAAAGGATGTGAGCAATGAGCTTCCCAGAAATGGAGAGGAAGGCAATGCCTCAGTCATTCCTGCACATTGACTTGTGCCCTTTCTTACAAATGGTCACAATACTGACATTGTTTAGGTCAGATGGAATTTCTTTATTAACTCAAATCTTTAAAAAAGTTGATAATGTTTTTGCAGAAGTGCTATTCCATCAAGCTTGAAGACCTCCTCAGATATGATATCTGTGTTTGGTGACTTGTTATTCTGAGTCTGAGTGACAGCACACCAAACTTCTCTCAGTCAGCCAACTTCGAGGTGGAGATTGAGCTTAGGATCTATTGTGCCAGAACATTCTTTGGCAAGTTGCTTAGTCATGTCTTTATTAACAGATCTGCCAATGGAAATTAATATCCTGCAATGCAATCCTGGTCTACAATACAAATACATCCCGACTCTTCCTTATGCGGGTGAAACATGGCTGATATACCAAAGCCATCTTAAGCATCTGGAGTGGTACCTACAGTGCTGCATTAAGAAGATTCTCTGTATCAGATGGCAAGACCATGGCATCAATGCCAGCATTCTCTCTGTAGCTAATATCACCAGTATTGAGGCAAACTTTATAAAGCATGAGCTTTGGTAGATTGCCCATTGTGTGTAGATACAGGATATTCATCTTCCAAAGCAAATCTTCTTTTCTCAGCTTAGTCAGACTAAAAAGATCCATGGAGGATGGAGGAAATGCTACAAGGACATTTTGAAATCATGTCTTAAGCAGGTATGCACTGATCCCACAAACTGGAAAGAGCTGGCTGACAATAGACTGCAATGACATCACATCATACATCAAGTATCAACCCTTTGGAGGAGACTTGTCTTGCTCAAGCGGTTGAGAAATGCAGAAGAGAAAAGAAAGTGTATGGCATCCTAGCCAGCAGTTGTGCTCTCTCCAATCAACTACCTGCCACCAGTGATTTTTTTGTAAAAAGTTGCTGGTACTCTGTACCAGAGAGCATACCGTCACAAAAAAAGCACTACCTGTCACATATGTGGAAAAGCTTGTAGAGCTTGGATTGAACTTCTCAGTAGGGAAGAACAAAGAAAACAGAGAAAACAGGATACCACACAGGATTGGCCTGAGCCTGCCTGCCCTCCCCACTATGTGCAGAGCTGACCCCAGACCCCTTTTCCACTTGAGCTACTTGGGGCCCACTTCAGCCCTCCCCCTCCTTACTGTGCAGAAACAGCACCAGACCTAGCTTCAGGCCTCTCCCTCCTTGCTGTATAGGGTCAGCCCAAGCCCTTCCAGCTACCCAAGCCACACAGGGCTGGCCTCAGCCTTCCTTGCTGCATGGCCGACCCAAGCCACTTGTCCCCCTGTATCTTCCTCTATGTCCTGCTAAGGATCGCAAAACTGGACATTTTTCCAGTTTTCTCTTACTAACTGATGGTCAATGGGCAAGAGCAAATCAGACCAATGCCCAGTTTTGCCAAAGAAAAGTCAGGATGGCTGGGACAGGATTTTTTTTTTTAAAAGGACTATTCTAACCAAAACAGGACATATGGTCATCCTACTCCTCAACCATTTTAAATCTCATCAGTGACTTCCCCCTCACCCCAGCAGATACGATCAGTGAATCAAGGGATAACCAACGATTTCATGATCATCCCTATTCAAATTTTGGAGTAAAGAACTACTCGCTGTGAGTAAGGGTGGCAGAATTAGGCTGCTATTCATTAAAGTCTTAAAAATACCTTAATACTTTCCTAATATTATTTTCCATGTATGCCATTGCTGTACTTGTCACAGGGATGGTGTGTGATCGTCAGTGGGATTGTGCTTGGGAGGTTGTGAAAGGAGGTGGTCCATGCCAAAATCCCTCTATTAAGTTGTTACTGGAACTTCATATGTGAGCAAATGTTCCTCAAAGAGAGAAAGGATTGCAGAATCAGGTTTACAGATAATGCACATACAACATATCACAGGAAATGTAGTCATATAGATTAGAGAAACGTACCTGCACTGCAGAATTCAGATCTAGATCCTGGTACAAATTTTTCCAAAGATCAGGAATGTTGGATCATGTTTTTGGTTCAGAAACATCTAATGTTTTATAGTAAATGATGCAATATGATCCAACACCAGAAATCAATATTGGTGAAAGTGGTTTCAGATCATACTCCCATCTTTGGTCTCAAATACAAAGGGCTCAGCTCCAGTGTTGTATCCACACATATAAAGTACCAAAAAGTGGAATAAATTATGCATTGAGAGGGCTAATAGAAGACTCGGCTCAAAATCTTAACTGTGCTGGGATTCTGCTGTCCTCCAGAGGTATGTTAGGATGCCCAAACATGTTGAATGTGCTTGTGCTGACATATCCTAGAAAGAGTATGTGGTTTCAGATTTCAGCACCTCGTGCCAGTTAGTTACAAGGGCTATGTCTACACTAGACAAGTTAAGTTGACTTTTTTAAGTTGACTTAAAATCGACCTTATTAAGTCGACTTAACTTTTCTAGTGTAGACATAGCCCCTTGTCCACCACATTAAGTCGACTTAACGCTTTAACTGGACTCAATAAAGTTGATTTAGGTGCTAATCCCCATCCACACTGGCTTTAAGTTGACTTAAGGAGTTGATTTAAGGTTTAAGAAGATCTAAAACGAAGTGTTATTAAGTCAACTTCAGGAAATGCTTAAGTCGACTTAATAAAAGCCCATTGTGGACATGGCTTTGTTTAGGTCAACTTAAGCCTCCTTAAGTCGACCTAAGTTGCCAGTGTAGATGCACCCATAGTTATGTCTAACAGCATCAAGCGTGCATGTATGCTAAGTATTTGCTGGAATAAACACCACATATAAGCCTTCTCAGATGTGCAAGCAATAGGGAGCTTTTTGACCACATAAGATTTTACATATATTGCAGCTAATTTAGAGTTCCAAATGCTAAATTCAGCATGAAGGGACATCATTTAGATTTGTGACTCTGTCTAAGAAACTTTTGTTCCATAAGCCAATGAATGGACTACCCTAATATCTATGTAGTTTTAGCTTTCAATCTCTACCAGATCTACAAAGGGAGATATTCTATGTTTAATAACTAATGCAAGCATTATCGTTACAAGTTACTAATATATATTTATAAAAACACTTCACTGTATTTAAGTTTCAGACCCCTTAAATAAGAAAATGCATAGAACAGAAATTGCTTGTAGAAAACATGAGAGGGTATTACAATATTTTTTGGCATATAGCATGCTTTTCAGTGAAGTGAAAGGCATGTCACACTCCAGTTTTTCACGTGAGATATGCTGGAGCCAAAACCCAGCTGTGTAATAAGACTGATACTGCACGAAGAGTTGTACTGTGTAATATAAATTCTACAGACCTACTTCTAATTTTAGAAACACCAGTGTTAATTAAGAGTAGCTCTGCTGAAATCAGTGGTGTTATATGAGTGTAAAATCTGTGTGAGAAGCAAATTAAGTACTATAGACCTAGCTTCAAAACATTGCAATGCATGTTGAAGTTGAGAGTACAGTTGGCTAAAAAAAGGCCTTTATTTTTCCTGTGAAATGTTGGGGGAGGGGAGGAGAGAGAGAGAGAGAGAGACTTTTGATGAAAAACTGAAAAAAAAAACCTGTTACTATTTATTTTTCAGTAAAAGATTTTGGTTTTGAAACAATCACCATGTCTGTTTTTTTTTTTTTTAATTGACCAAAATGAAAGTAGCCCATGACAATTTTGGTCAAGACGACATTTTTCTGTGGAAAAAAAAAGTTTGGATGAAAAGTATCAGTCAGTGATAGCATATAGTCTCTCTGAATTTATAGGTAACAATTGAATGAAGCAGTTACCAATAGGATGTGAGAAATAGTGACCCAGAATATCACATGGTTTGTTTCACTGTCACATATTTTGTATGTTTGGGAGCTGTGTCTTCACCAGAGATTACATATTCCTTTGTGTTGTGTTCTTGTCTTCATTATATCCAATAAATAAATGGTAAGGAAATATCAGTCTGGATTGGAGAAAAAGAATGCAGTACACAGTTGTGTTTAATGAAGAAAACCAATGCAAATGTATAACAAACACTAATTTATGCAATTTGTGCCTTTGTTTTGAAGTTGTTGTTGTTTTTCCAAATACAAATCAAAACGGAATCCTGCAGGCCTAATTTTGATCTCATCCTGGTGTAAATCAGAAATAACTGAGTTGAACTGAATGGGTTTATACCAGTAGCAAACTAATGAAAGTAAGCATACAGTCAGGCCTTAATTGCATACATTTTTGTCTGTTTCATGTGAACTGTATAGTTTTGGAAAAGCCAATTATTTTGAAACATTCATGAATAGCTTTTAAAAATGAAAATGTTGGAAATAGTTTTAATGCAGTCTGTCTATAAAAATAATTCTCTCAAGAAAAATGGATCTAGTCTACAGTTTCAGCTGTAAATCTCTCATGGGAATGAGAGCTGATACAATAAATAGAACCAGCTTATTGTTGTTGCTCTCTAGTCTTTGACTTATCTTTTCCAGAGTTTTTTCTGTGTTTCTGTGAGCTCATACATTAGTGCTATTGGTTGATCATTTCAAAAGACATAGAAAGTTAGGAGTTTATTTTCTCTTTTAAAATCCAACTAATTGAGAAATCTTTTTAACAGATATTTTGGAAGAAAATACAAAACAAATTATTGCTTAAATGATTCTCCCCAGGGGGGAAGGAAAGGAGAAAAGGAAAAAAATGGCTCAGGCTCAGTGAAAGACTAAAAAATGCACATGAATCAATTATGAAAAAGAGAAGGTCTCTTTGAATAAGGAAAAGCTGATTGGAATTAAGATAGGCTTTGTTCATATCTGCAAGGTACAAGGAGAGGACTTTTCAGTGAAACAGAAAAGGGGGATTTGGGAGTGTTTGGCTGCTTAACGCTATAGTGCTTCAGAGCCCATGTGAAAATTTGCTGCTAGCTATTAATCATCATTGTGTCCCTGCAAAGAAGCTGTTACAATGATGACTATATGTCATTATATTCCCACTGTAAGTAACGAATCAGAGAGCTGGGAAAGTTGGATATGAGCGGCTGGCAAACTTTTAAGCGGTGGAATCTATTTAAATAAATTTACATCACATTTGGTACTTTCTCTGGTATGGGAATCATACTTTAAAATGAAACAATATGCTGTGTTCATGGGCCCTCGTCTTTTATTCTCCTGTCTCTGAGCCTACTTTCCAGGTCAGACTTTGCCAGCGCTGACAGCACGCTTTTCTCATAGCCTCTCCTTCTCATAGCCTTTGGTTGCTTTCAAGTTCAATTTAGCACAATAAAGTTGTTATGCATGACAGTTTGGAGAGCAGAATAGGTGGTGTCTGAGCCCGCTGTGTCGCTACAAAGTGGGTTCATTCTCTGCAGGCCAGCTCAGTTACTGAAGCCTTGCTGGTGGGACACTGCAGTGGACTTCCAGACGTTCCCATCCTGACAAAAACAATTAGCTTCACGCTGCAAGAAGCCGTGGGGTCACCCGCTCTTTCAGTGAGACTGCGCCATTTAATATGCTGCAGTGGATTTCAGATTCATGTTGATTTATCCTGTTGTACTCCTCTTTTATGGTCTTTATTTACAGATGTGTAAAGGACAGGGAAAGTTTGAGTCTCACATGGTTCAAGAGTTTTATTAGAAATCTAAACCATTGTTTTATGTTTATTTTATAAAGAAATAGAGTTGAAACATGTCAGGCTTAATTCCATTAGGCTGAACGGCCTAAAAGAGAGCCCTGAGGTTTTTAGAACAGAATCTGAAAGGAAGTGTCTCCTTTGCTAAGCATCATCAACAAGCCAGACAAGAACAACCCTAAAACACGAACACTGTCAGCACAGTTCTCTCTCACAAAAGGTTTATACAAACCCCACTTTAAACTAAAATTGGCTACATTTAAATATAAAAAAAGATTTAATTTGCAAACAGCTTAAACTAGCTTTCTAAATGAGCAATAGAACAAAATAGTCTATAGTGTTTATTGCTAACTACATTCAGGCCCACTGTATTCAATAGCACAAGGCAGATATTATTCCTTTAGGATAAATATTATTTCATTTTTACATTAATTTAGATACTAATACAGTGCTGTCTTTCTTTTTTCCTATCAGTCACTACTAGTATTCATATAACAAAGCAAGTTGGGAATGCCTTTGAATCTGTCCTGTGATTGACATATTCAGTCCCTCAGATCTCTCAGTTAAATAAATCAATTGCCTTGATTACCAATCTTGCTAATTACTGGGTAAACCTATCAAACGAGTATCCTTTTGGATTAAAAATTAACTCAAAGATTATTTCAGTAATCCTTTCATAAAATAGTTTACTCTTCTCTTCTCTTCCCTTCCCCCTCACCCCCTTTTATTTTTCCTGGTAATCTGGAAGAGTGAAATATCATCTGGAGTCCTGCCTTGTAAATTGCCTCATTTGGCTGTGTGTTATTGAGAGGTAAAAGAAAATTACACCAGTGAGTCTTTTCTCTCTTAAAAAATGATTTCTATTTTTCTAAAGAACCAGATAATATAATTAAAATGTCTAGGTTTGATCAACACAAAATGCTATTATTACAGCTGAAATTCTCTTACTATCTGGTCTAATTGCAGTTTGAGTTTCAGAAGGTTGGTTTTTACCACTGTTAATTAACCTTCCTCCAACAATATCTGAGTAAAACTCGGTGTAATTAGTAAGCCATAGTAGACAGAAAAATAATCAGTAATCCATTTAAAGTATATATAGCCCTCCTAGTCAGAAATTAAGAGAGGGTTATGGTATAATTTAGATGGGTCGAACAAGACCAACACATCATTCTGCTTCTTAAATACTGCATAGTTGGGTATGGAAGGATTAGATTTTTATCAGTAATTGTTGGTAAATGTTGATTTCACCATTCAGATACAAACCAATAAAAAAATATTTCTATTGATAAGAAGTGAAAGTAATGGATAGGCAAAGAAAGAAAAATGTTGCTGGAGATTTATTAGAGTTTGATTTAAGGATATGTACATTCATACTTTGATATGTGATGTTGACAATCTGTGGTATAACAGCTTTAACTTTTTGGGCCTCAACATCTACTGTCATTAAATAATTATTGTCTTCCCTTACCCTAGCCCCATAATTTTCCACAAATGTGAAAATTTAAATAGACAAAAATTGAAAAAAAATACTGAAAAATAAACAGCAACATGATCAGTCATGTTATATTTTTTTAAAATTAAATTCTATCACCCCTACTTATAGTGCATGTTCAGACTTGTCAGGAGCAAAAACCCTTATGCACGAAAAGCTGATCGCATTATGTAGGTGGTATTCCTGCATTTAAACAGTCACTTTCTTAAATAATTTCCTCACCTGCACAGGAGAGAGGTGTAAAAGAGCCAATGGGAACTTGCTGCTCCTTTGGAAAGTAGAAATGTACAGATGAACTATGACCCACGTCAAAAATGTCAGTGAGGAGCCAAGTTTAAATAAAAAACCTCAGACATGAAAAGGTCTTAAAACAGATTCCATAAAGGCCCTCTCCAGGTCCACTTTTTCAAAGATGACTTCAGTGGAGATAGAATTGGGTCTATAATGGGGGAAAAAACAATTAGAATCAAAGATGTTTCAGGAGAGAGAGAAAAATAAGAAGGAAAAAATAGAGAAGCCAGGAAAATAAGATGGCCATCACAAACCATTACCTAAGTCCATGACAGCATCAGACACAGTTCATAAGCTCAGTATCAAAAATGCCATAAGCAAGACACAGACCAGAGTCAATGTTGTCAAGAACAGGAGCCTAAAATTAGTCCAGTAAGCATAAAATTTCATATGTACATAGGTGATTTTGGTGCCTAAGTCACTTAGGCTATGTCTACACTTAAGTCAACTCTGTTAAATTGACTTAACAAGGTCGACTTTAAGTCGACTTAAGTCGACCTTGTTAAGTCAACTTAACAGTAGACATAGCCATCCACACTGGCTTTAAGTCGACTTAAGGCTTAAGTCGACCTCCAGAGGTGGTGTTATTAGGTTGACTTAAGGAAGCGCTTATGTCGACTTAATAAAAGCCCAGTGTGGACGCGGCTTTGTGTAGGTCGGCTTAAGCATCCTTAAGTCAACTTAAGTTGCCAGTGTAGACACACCCTTTGAGGCTTTAAGTTTTTCCCCAAGTAACCTAATTTTCAAAAAAAATTGAGCACAGCAACACCTATTAAACCAATAGTTGCTGGCTGCTCAGCACTTTGGAAAATCAGACAGGACCTAAATATTAATTTAGGAACTTAAATTTAGATTCTTGGTTTTGCAAATCTTGACCCAGGAGTTCATCTAGAAACCCAGTTGTCAATGCTAGAAACACACATATTAGATAGATTGATCAATAGATTAGATAGTGTATTTTACTTTTATTTACACATGCATGCAAAGTGAAAACTCACTTATGCCGATAACCTTGTAATACCAAAGTGGAGCTCTTTTCAATTTTGGTTTTTCATTTAGTGCTGATGTGCACTGAAAACCAAAATTTTCTCTTATCCCATAAAGTAAGTACAGCATGGGAAGTCAATGTCCAAGATGCCGGGACTCTGTTCTGGAAAAAGCAGTGAAAGAAATGACAGAGAAGTATCCATTTTCAAACCTTGGCTTCTTTTCAAGGTAAAGGGAATCTATGGCCTTCTGTACATATAAGCTGTTAAACTGGTGCAACTTTATGTGTAGACAAGGCTTTTGTAATTGGGAACCAGTGATAAGGATTCTGTGGCCTTTGATAACATGGTAATGAAGACTTGTAGCAGGAACTATTTCATTTAGTTATATACTATATTTGACATTATGGTATATATTTTTCTACTATGGGGGATAGTGTTGGCATATCCTTTGCTCTCTTTGGGTTCAACTACAGCAAAAATTACAGTGCTATTGTAGAGCAGATAGGTTTACCTGCATTGACTTTAATCTACTAACACTGCCAGCAAGAGCACTGAAGATGTGATGGTTCTGTCTTCAACAAAGGTTAGCACCATGAGCACTCAGGGTCCCTGGTATATCAGCACTGCAATCACACCTTCATTTCCTGTATAGACTTACCTTAAGATGCTATGTTAAATAGTCAGCATGGCCCAGATCCACAAAGACAGTTAGGATCCTAGCTTCCATTGATTTAACTGACTTCACTGAAATCAATGGAAGTGAGGATTCTAAATACCTTTGTGGATCTGGGCCTATGTGATCATAAGTAGTCAATATCTGATGTCTATTCTATTAAATTAGTTATGTGGCCTCAGCCAGCTTCCCAGTGGACAGGTGTCCTTTCCACAAAATCCACTATGACAAATGACACTAATTGGCATCCTTGTTGCTGTCTGAGCAACTCGAACCTCCAGAGATGGTCTCTACAGAACTGAGTGGAAGTCCATTAACAGTGCAGTGCGAGGGAACTTTGTTTTCCTTCTGCCTATGGTGCATCTGCTCTGTCGATAAATAAAGGATGTCATTCTCCAGAGCTGTGAAGTCGGTATGTTTCATAAGCAATAAAAGCACACAAAAACATTTTAAAGGGCTTTTTAAATCTTCAAAGTTTGTTTTTTTCAAATAGAGAAACTGCGTGGTGTGTACAAAACTAGTTGTGGTTGCAAAGAGATATGATTCAAGGCTTTGATCAATAGTCAGGCCAAATATATTTGAAAGAAGTAAAAGAAAATAAGCCCGAACTTTCATTCATGTTTCTGCAAATGTCAATAGAAGGCATTCAGGAGTTTCTGAGGATTGCCCATTTAAGGCCTGGATTGTTGAATTTAACTTGAGTATTTACTTCCTTCTGCTGCACCATATACTAGTTTCATTTGATTATTTCTCCCAACATTTACATTTTAATTAAAAGAACAGCATTTAGAAGTACAGCATATTTGCAGAATAAACATTCTTTAAACTGTTGTTGTTTTTATAGGCAAGTAGTCAATAAAGACACATATGTGCTATTTTCTGTAACCACATGCTTTATTACCATGTCTTACATAAGCACCATAACTTAAGTTGTCTTCCACACAAAGTTCTGGCAAGCTTCAGTAGATTCATTAGTGGGTTTTTTTTGTAGGATGATTGAAGCTCTGAGCCTATAACAATGGAGTGAATCACTGTCTCTTCCCTGACCCAACCTTATGTTTTCCTTTTTTCACTACAGACTCTTATTTCATTTCTGAGCTATTGGATTTCCATGACTCCCTCAGAAAAATAAATATCCCCCTTTTCCCTTTGCTTGTATCTCTTGCGTATATTTTTTTCCTCTACAACTGCCTGTCTTTAAACTCATGTCATAAATGGCAGAGTTCTTCAGGTAATCTTTCATTGGCCAAAAATGGCCTAGCATTAAAATGCAGATAATGTTACCTCAATTAGAGAGTGCTGTGCAAAACTTGAAAAAGACATAGCTAAATGTTTGGATTAAACAAGTGAGTGTACGTTGTTAGGAGTGGGGTTGGGCAAGTTGCAATTTCAATGGTTCCATTAATGAATAAATGTTAGACTGTATCAACAGTCCTGAACAAGCTTGTGGTTTGTGTGTTCATGAAGTGTAATGGTATCAATTGACGAGTTCTTTGTGGTTGCTATAAAGTACCCTTGAATGTGTCAATGGAGAGAAGGCATACAGACAATAAAGCCATGACAGCTGAATGTCAGCAGCGACCTTGAACCTAAACTGGTTTCACCATTCCAGTGATTTCAGCTACAGTGGCGACATTCACTGCAGCTGGACTTTCGGCATTGCTTCTCATTTCCTCTGTTCAGACTCCAAGCATTTAACTAACAATTTCACCACATTGCTAGACCCTGCTAATAAGCATCAGGGAACATTCACTTATTAGTGATGGTGCTAACAATATGTTCAGCATTCTAATCAGGCTTGCACTGGCATTTACAAAACAAAGCGCACAGCAAAACAAAGCCAGTCACCACTGATCAAATACTTCATATAAGCATATGCAGCCAAGGAGGCACAAACTGCCAGATTATGTGGCGATGTTTTTCTTGATTGGAATGTTGCTTTACATACCATATACTTTTTATTGCTGTAAATAACACATGATTATTTAAAATAGAGTAGGGAAGATTAATTAGGATGTGGGATGCAGTATTTTTTTAATGAAAAAGAAAAAAAAATTCTCCTAAATGATACATTTGTAGATTAAAAATATCTTTAGCATTAATAGTATGTTATTATTAAGATTGTCTCAATGTGCAGCAGAGCACTACAAAGCGTTCTGTGGAAAAACCATTAATACATGCAAGCAATGGAATCGCTTTGCTAACACAAGACCTGAGCACAGTTATTACGACCCAAGCAGACTGATCATACAGAACATACACACTATCACAGGCACAGAAGATTCAAGAGAAGACACACTCGGTATGTCTACACTTGCACCTTAGGCCGACTTAACGACGCTTAAATAAACCTACAGAACACCGTGTCCACACTGGGCACTTAAGTCAATTTAAGCGCTTCCTTAAGTCGACTTAATAACACCACCTCTGAAGGTCGACTTAAGGCTTAAATCGACCTTATTGTCGACTTAAAGCCAGAGTGGACGGGTATGTATACACTACAGGCTCTGTTAAGTCATCTTAACAAGGTCAACTTAAGTCAACTTTAAATGTAGATGCTCAGTTAAGTCAACCTAACAAGGTTGACTTAAAGTTGACCTTGTTAAGTTGACTTAAGAGAGCCTGTAGTGTAGACATAGCCATTGACTGGTAGCACACTTTTGACCATGTGTACGCAGGAGAGGCCTGAAATACTGTATGTTGAAATTCACATATAATGGGAATTTCAGTGAATACCTATCCTACCTCAGTGCTTTAGCAAGGTTGTCAAGGGAGGGAATTGGGCTGATTCTCAAACCCCAGCCCCTCCCTCTATACTTAAGAAGAGGGCTTTGGAGTAAGGAATGGTCTTGGAAGACTTTTTTTCCTCCCAAGGGAGTTGAAGAATTTGAATCCCACTGGCTCCTTATTGTCTCTTGTCCTCATTTTCCCTCAAGAGCAAAAGGGATGCAAGTGTCCTGGCCAGAGAAAGGGGCATTCTGTTCCTGACCCTCAGTACCCTTTTCCTTATTTGGTTATATTTAGGAATGATGTGTGGGATTGAACTTTTTACCCAGATAGTTTGGTTTTTGGCACTCAAACCAAAAGTCTGGTTACGCTAGGCCAGGGTGAGGCACTGGGGCTATGTCTACACTAGAAAAGTTAAGTCGACTTTGTTAAGTCCACTTAATAAGGTCCACTTTAAGTCGATTTAAAGTTGATCTTATTAGTTCACTTAATAAAGTCGACTTCATAAGGTCAATTTAGGCTATTTCTACACTAGAAAAAGTTAAGTCAACTTAATGCTTTAAGTCGACTTAATAAGGTTGATTTAGGTGCTAATCCCCATCCACACTGGCTTTAAATTGACTTAAGGAGTTGCTTCTATGCCCACAACTCACACTGAGCTATAGTAGGGGGGTAATCTGCTATTGGTAGAGTTCAATCTGAGATTACTATACACAGGAAGCAAGGGAAGAAAAAGTGTTCTGGCTAGGGTCTTTCTGGATGAGAATCAGCTACACACAGCAACATACCACAGAGCTGGTGGTAAAAGCATTACCTAGCCCTAAAAGAAGAACACTTAATTAGCATAGTGTTTGTTTTTATAATACATTCATATATGTCTGCTCATAAGCGATTTGCAAATTCACATAAATTGGCCTCTGATCAGGATCCCTATGAATGATAAAGATTATGAAAAGCTGATAAATGTTATCTGTTTTTGAGGAGGCAATGATTTTTTTTCTTCTATTGGAGATATAACATTATTAGGATGCAATATGTCAATACTTAAGAGCATGAGTAACTTTACTCACATGAGTAGTCCCACTTAAGTCAAAAGTGCTTCACATGCTTAAGTATTTGTAATTTTGGGCCCTTAGCACCTCCTTTTTTTATTTTGAATCACCAATGTTCATATGAATTAAATATTATTCCAAAACTATAATATCAAAAGTTTTAAAAATATTTATATTGGCATTAGAAACATCTATTGTTACGAAATAAATTTAATAAATACCAGTGAGCAAAATAGTTTTTTGAAAATACCTGCATTCATCCTGAAGCAACATGTCTGCAAACTGCTGGTACTGTATCTGGGTCCAATTCTGCAAAGAGGTACTTATTTCAGTAACTCTACCGTTGTAAGTAGTCTCACTGTATTCTTAAGCCCAAACCTGCAAAAACTAACACATATTAGTAGTCTCCTTATATAAGAGAACTTTCTGAGTAATACATTTTCACTTGAGGGACTTACACACAGCACAGACCATCTCCTTCATTAAAATGAGTCATTTATTTTTATGCTGGGTAGAAGCTTGCAAAAATAAATAGATAAATGAATAAATAAGCATTAATTGCAAAAATGCATATGGGTAACTAAACTAAATTTTAAACACAAAGATTTAGAAATGAAATTCAGGTTAACAGGCCACCACGATGCTTACAGCTACAGTATTCATTTTTGTTACCCTACATACAGTCAGCAAATTTGATTTAACATAAATGTATGTGGTCATGTCTGAAAATACACCAGCCTTCATAAATAGTAAAGAAGCATTTTTCATGCAGTCATATGATATGCTTACCTAGAAAAAGTATATAAAGCTGCAAAGTATTTCACTGTTATTAGGGACACTTAGTGGATCAAATTCTTCCCTAAAGTATATGATTGTACACATATAACTGAACACAAAATTTACTTTCCCTCAGAAAGTCCAAGTAAATAGGCTTCGTACTGGGAACTGAATGGAGATTGGTGAGGATACACCAGTCCCTCAGGGCTCCAATTTCAGATTTTGAGCTGATTTCTCACTACATCCCAATGTCCTAGACATCCTGGCTGTATGGACAGTACAACCCCTTGGTGCTTAGTTCCAAAGGGGTAGCTGTGTTAGTCTATTTCAGCAAAACAAACAAGGAGCTCATGACACTGTTAAAGACTAAAGACAAAGAATTATTTGTTGCATGAGCTTTCATGGGCACAATTCCACTTTGTCAGATGAATGAAATGGCTTTGTGCCTGTTTACATGAAAAGCAGTTTAAACAGCTCCTCCTTGTATGTGTGAAGTTCAGAGGCCTTCATTTATGGACCATTCAAGAGTTCAGAGTCTTCCCTGGCACAAAGAGCTTTGCACAAAATATGATTCATTGGTGCAGGGAGCAAATCAGGGCAGAATTTGATCCACTGTGTGTTCCTAACAGAGAAATATTGTGCTACTTTTTAATGGCAGTCAGGTTCATAGGTAGATTCATAGATCCCAAAGCCAGAACGGACCACTGTGGTCATCTAGTCTCATCTCTTGTATAATACAGGATCTAGAACTTGCGCATTATAATTCCTACAACATATTTTTTAGAATACTGCTTTTCAATCTTTTTTTCATTTGCAGACCTCTGAAATATTTTGAACTGAGGTGCAAGCCCTTTTGGAAATATTAGAAAGTATGCAGACCCCTGGTACCGGGGCACTCCTAAAACATATGAACTAATGTACCATCAATGGAGTTACAATTCCAATAGAAGTCAGCATTTATGAGGCCCATTACCAATAGCCTATGGGGGAACCAGTATATTCAAAAAAAAGTATCTTTTAGTGTCTAAGCCATAGTCCCAGGCCTAGAGTTGCCTTTTTAAACATTTGATAAAATTATATTCCATTGAATCAGAGAAGTTGTGTGTCCAAATCTCTATTCCAAGCAACTCTCAAATTGTCAATTTTGGCAGAGCTTTTAAGGTTAGAAAATTGTAAAAGGATACTGCTGGCAAAGTAAATCCAGGAAGTCACCTCTGTAATAATAAAAATTTAGAAGCTCCCAATGCATCTGGTACAAATGTTAAATATTTTCACTTAAATATTTATGCCTTATTTCCAGTCTGAAATGGTCTACCTTCAGCTTTCCACCACTGGATTGTGTTATACCTTTCTATGCAAGACTGAAGAGCCCTTTATTAAAAATTTGTTCTTCATATAGGTATTTACAGAAGTAATCAAGTTACCTCTTACCTTTCTCTTTGTTCAGCTAAATAACGATAGACTCAAGGAGCTCGATCTATGAGGCATGTTGTCTAATCCTTTAATCATTCTCATGGCTCTTCTCTGAACTGGCTCTTCTCTCCAATTTATCAGCATCCTTCTTGAATTGTAGCACAAGACTGGACATAGTATTTCAGCTCCAGTCGCACCAGTGCCTTATACAGAAGTAAGATAACCCCTCTGTACTCCTACTCAAGATTCCTTTTATATGTCCAAGGATTGCATTAGCCCTTCTGAACACAGTGTCACACTGGGAGCTCATGTTCAGCAGATTATCCACCAAGAGCCACAAATCCTTTTCAGAGTCACTTTTTCCCAGGAAGTCAGTAGTGTTCTATAGATATAAGGCAAAGAACAATGTGTCCCACAATGTTTAAACTATCTGTAATGTGAGGGAGAAAAAAGATCATAGATTTACACTAGTAAATATATCTTTAATTATATTTTGAAAAAATTCATGTGGAAGAAAATTAATCAGCCCCAGCACAAAGCCACATTAGGTGACTTTGTGAAGATCTAGACTTTGGCAGCTGGACATTTCTCCTCTCACTCTGCAACTCTCCCAGGCTTTGGGTGCTACTGGTCATAAGCTGGCCTGCTGTACATCAGTATCACCTCTGGCCAAGTGCTAGAACTGTTCTCGCAACTCCAGTGGTGCAAGAAGTATGCACAGGCAACAGCAGCTCTTCTTAGGTCCTCTGGGTCCTCACTTCTCCGCCCCCCCAACCAAGAGAGTAGCAGCTTGGGTCTCTGTGACATACCCAGCCACCAGAACAATTCCTAATTGGGCTTCTGAGTCCCTAGGTCAACACCACTACCCAAAAGATATCTTATCGGGTCTTTCAGTGCTAAGTATGCCTGACAATAAGTGTGCATGGGTGAATAACAATGGGTCAGTGAATGGTGTTGAGTGGATGAATGAATAGGTAGAAACAGATAGGCTATATGAAAGACATGGGACAGAATGACATCATGGAGTGTAACTGTATGAGAGGAGGTATCTGAAAAGATGATTAAACGTGATTCTGAGTGACTGAGATGGATTGATGAGTGAAGAATGAATGGATTGGATGGGACAGAAGAGGAGAGTGAAGGAATATTCTAGAAATCAGAAGCAGGATGAGGAGCAACAGATTTAGAGTGCTTAGGAAGGAAAAATATAATTGAAGAAATAGGGAGTGGGTGGATGTGAGAGAAAGAGGAAAAGAAAACTGAAAACTCAAGAAAACAAAGAGGGGACCCAGCACAAGGACAGTAAAAGTGAGCAGGAAATGAAAGGTAGGTGAGAAGAGACATGAAAAGAAGGAACAACACTGAAAACAAAGGAAAAGGTACCTGAGATATACAGAAACAGTAGAAAGACAACAGAGTCCTGTGGCACTTTTAAAGACTAACAGATTTATTTATCGCATGAGCTTTCGTGGGAGAAAATCACGAGTTAAGGAGAGGAAGGAGGACAAAATCAAAGAAGGTATAGTAAACTATGTTTATAAAATGTGATTTAATAGAAGGCTGAGTGCCAAAATAGCACAATAAAATTAATATGACTGACTGTATAAAATCCAGGTGGATGCAGCACTATAAAAAGTCTGCAGAGATTGTACAATAGTTGCTGCACACTGCCAAAAGAGAAACAAAAAAAGGTCTTTGCCAGTAGAGATTACAGTCTAAAGACAGAATGTGTTTGTATTTAGATTTCTGTACCAATGTTCAGTCTGAAGGGGGAATAGAGTGGTAAAGATATTGCTGCATGTAGTGTTTGTCCCCCTCTCTGTAAATTGCTCACCCAACCCTGACAAAGCTGACTTTAATTCCTGGTTCATAAAAAGTTGCTGTTTTGTCTTTGGAATGAACTAAATGGCCGGTATTTCCAAAATTGTTCTGAAAGCAGAAAGTATGAATTTCTTGCAGGGATTTAGAAGTATCCTCACCCCTGCACATTAATTTATGTGCTCCTAAAAAGATATTGTCCAGGCTTCTTTAACTTGCCAGTTCTATGATGCCTGTGTGATGGGAACTCTGTAAGGATTGAGTGGAAGCAATTCATACATACCCAATGCATTAGCAAGCCACAGGCTATAAGATTGCCATTTATAGCCACTGTTCCACACAATGGTCTGGACATGCAGTCTCTCTCTCCTGTCATATCCTCCATCAACCAACTCAGTATTGGCCTGTTCTCAACTGACACAGAGCTACTCCTAAAACATGACTACTCCACCAACATCTGCATGGCAATGTCACTCCAGCCTGCAGATCCATGCAGCTTAAATTTATGTTGAGAGTCTCCACAACTGAGTGAATTTCATCAATAGCAAACTCCTAATGTGTATGTGTACATACAGTCTGTTCATGGGCACAAGCAGACACACACTGAGGGCCAGATCCTGGAAGGTATTAAACACTGGGCTATCAGGGAGCTCAGCACATCACAGGAGGTGTTAAATCACTCACATACTCATTCCCATGCTGGGCCAGATTCAGCTCAGCTCCCTCAGACAGTCACACTGGAGTTAATGAGATTACTTGAGTGAATAAATTGCACAAGATCTAAACCATCATAATAATAATACTTAGTACTTATCTAGAGAGTCTCAAAGTGGCACATAGATATTAACAGATTAAGGGCTGTAACACGCTTGTGAAGCAGGTAAAATGTTATTCCTGTTCATTTTTTGTTGAATTGCACCTCTTTAAAGTAGTGTTTGAGACACGCCGAACTTCACACGGAAATCTGTTGCAGAGCTGTGAACAAAACCCAGAATGCAAACTCACAATCCCATGCTTTAGCTTCTTTGCTCCTATGCTAAAAAATGATATTTAACATAAAAATTATTTCTAGTGAAAAACGTGTTACACTCAGCAGCTGACATCTGAAAAAACTCCTTCTGACTTTGAGTTTAAAATATCTCAGACGTTGGTCAAGACAACAGGGCCCGAAGTTTTCTTCCCTTTCAGCTTAATCATGCAATGTGCTATGCACTGTGACCCTGTACCTCAGCAAAGCACTTAATCAAGTGCTTAACTTTAACTTAACATTTACAGGACAATGCAGATGCCTACATTTAAGCATATTCTCAAGTGTTTTGCTAGGTGTGGCTCAACTCTTCAACACCTACAGGACCAGGCCTTTAGCCCCTGACCCGACTGCCACTGAAATCAATGGAAAAGACTCTCACTGATTCAGAGCACACCCTTAGTGCACAAGTCGGAAACCCCTCCACTGAGAAACATTTGCTCGCACATGTAGTTTCACTGAAGACTGTTCATGTGTGTAAGTTTTACATAAGAGAGTAAGAGATGGCTTAATCAAGACCCTATTACATAGTTGATTGCAATAACATTTTTTTCATTGTGCCTTTTTATTTTTTAATTGCTTAACTACGTTACTTGGGGGAAGGTGGAAGAGAAATGAAAACACAAATGAACCTTATGAATTATTAATTATTATGAATTTTTGCCTATTTTTCATATTTTTTCAGGCTGTGTAAATATGAGATCATTGTTATATATTATGCCTGCCTTTTTTTGTAGCAAATCATCAAATTTTTATGGTAGTAGTGTACTGGTACATGAAAAACTCTGTACTGTAGCTTATTAGAGATACAAGTTCTTTGAAGATACACGCAGAAATATAGCCCTTCTCTTTTTTCCAACATATTTTCTGAATTTTTAACAGAAATTGGGCCAGCTTCTACTCCCACTGAAGCCATTGGTAAAATTCCCACCAACTTCAGTGGTATCAGGATGTGGCTCACTGTCAGCTCCTTTATTTTGAAGACATTTTTACAGTCTCCTTAAAAGACTTTTCAGTTCTTCAGAAAGAAAACTTTGCTCATTTAATTTAATTTTCTACAGACGTTACTCAAAATGTGAAGATTACAAAATGAGTGGTGTAATCTGCTCACTGGAATTTGAGGGTTCTAATATTCTCTTACCAGCAAAACCCAGTTGAAAAAAATGACTACTCTGTTTTAATATCCTGTCTCTATTAATCTCTTCATTGATCATACATCTACATATCTGATGTACCTAGGTGATGGTAGCATTACTGTAAGCATGATTTCAGTGTGATTTTAGCATACATCAGGTGCTCAGAACATGAATCTAATTTACTATGGGTAAGTAAAGATAGTATATTTAAGATAGTATATTTATCTATTTCATAATTGTATGTTTAAATCACAAAGTCTTTAAGAGGTAAATATTCACTGTTGCAGTTGTACTTTGTATAATTTTGATACATAAATGATTACATCACCTGTAATTCAGCTGATAACTATAAGTATTAAATAATCAGCAACAATCTTAGATATGTATTTTTCTTGTGTATAGAAAAACAACATGGCCTCATTTTATGGGCTAACTGCAACAATATTGACCTTAATTCTATTGTACAGAGATACTGATGTTTGGAAACCCTGTAAAACTTGACTGCCCTTAACTGAAAACTACTAAAGAACTGCTATTAAACTTAAATAAATTTTTTAAAAGTGGTCATCTACATCATCATTATCAAATCAGCAGCTTCACAAAAATAATTCCTGGAATGACAACAGATGGGCTACTGACTAATAACTTCAATACCAAATAATACCATTTAAATAGTTAGTAAAAGCATGCTTTCATTGCACAAGGTCTTTTTAAGTCTATGTAAGTATCTGGAGATCAAGATGATTCACTTCAATAGACTTTAAGTCATAAAAACCATTTTTAAATTACAGTACTTTCTGCGGTTCAGTAGAAGTAGCTCATTTTCTTAATAGAAAGACCAAATTTTCCTGTGTGAGTTATAATGAGGATAGTGATGTCAAATAATGAGACCCCAAAATTGGTAATGTAAACATAAGCATCCATTCATTGAAAACCTAAGGGGTAGAATCCTTGGCTATGTCTACACTGGCAAGTTAGTTCGCATTAAGGAAGCTTAATGCGAACTAACTTAAGCCATGGCTACACTAGGCTTTCATTAGTTCGAATTAAGGGCTTCCTTAATTCAAACTAATAAATTCGAATATGCTATTCGAACTAAGGGTTAATTCAAACTAGTTAGTTCGAATTAACTAATGTGGCCATGTTAGTTCAAACTAATTGCTTAGTTCGAACTAACCAGCCCATTGAACTCAATGCACTTCGCGAATTCGAACTAAGCAAGTGCCATTCATGCTAGTTCGAATTAAGTTAATTCAAACTAACTAAAATTAGTTTGAATTAGTTAGTTCGAATTAACTAACTCGAACTAACTTTAGTAAGTGTAGACATAGCCCTTGTGACATGGGACCTTATTTTTGCAAATCACTTGCTTTATCTACAATAAGTAGTTCTTATTCTTGTCACCAATACAGCAGAACGTCAGAATATGAAAATAAATACACACAAAGCCTGTTTTTGGTTAAAAAATACTTTAGGATTTTGTAGCTTTATAGGTTTGTAATGTTTACATCATCAAGCTATGTATATGATTAATAGATATAGATATATTTAAATGTGAATTTATTTTATTTCCTAGTTTTCAGAGCAGAGAGAAGTTGCTTAATGGAAACAATTCTTAAATGTCCATTGCACAAATTTTGCTCAGACAAAGTCTGTCATTATGCAAATAGCAGAAAAGAGAGTATTTTGCTTATGGAACTTGCACATAAATTGTGCAAAAATTTGTAAGAATCAAATGTTTCTCAGAACAAGGTAATGTGCACATTCTTCTGCATCATTGTCTTCTAGAAACAGATTGTGTTCATTAAACATGCATCTGAAGTTTTAAAGCCATAGCTCTGTTGTGTATCTTTCTTGCGCACTGTGAAACATGGTAAACATGGTAAAATTCTCTTGTTTTCTTCACAGTATTAGCATATAAAATATATCCTATGATTGACAGGCAGTCAAATGTAGCATTAACAAATATGTATTTTACATTGCATCAACATACAATACACCTTTGTACCACTGAATGATTGCTTACAATGATAAAAAATATTTATATTATTATGTTTGCCAAACTTTGTGGCTACTTTATTGTAAACCTATATACATATATTTCCTTTTTTCTCAAATGCAATTAATATAAAGCCAAATCCTGAAGTCCTTTCTGAAAATCTGATCTTGAGAGCTACTGAGTGCAGGTTTCAGTCTTTTATGCCTAACTCAGGCAAAACTCCAGTTGCAGGCAAACAAGTTTTCTATGATTAAAGACTTCAGCTCTGATTCTTCAAACCCTCCAATCACTGGAGCCCTATGGGCTTCAGTGGGAATTTTACATGCAAAACGATTGCAGGATTGGATCCTGATTAAGGGCATCATCATAAATTTAGCTCACCAAAGTAAAATAGAATCAGGAGCCCCTTGCTCCACCAAATAATATTTTATCCCACAAGTAGCACTATTGAAATCAGTGGGGCTACTCATAAGTAAGTTACTATTCAATGAGAGTAAGAGGCTCATAATCTGGGCCTACAGTAATTTGGAGCCATCAAAATGTAAATGTTTAGCCTTGAGGAACTGATTGTCTTGAATTGCAAAACAAAAAGTTCCATGAAATTACTTTCCAGAAGCACACAGTTTTATTAGTAAAGTGTTTAAGTAAACACTTCAGATGGAACGAGGTACGATATTATTAATATCGACATTTTAAAAGTATAGTTTATGGATCTGACAGTTGTCATTGACAAAACAATTTGCTAGCTTATATTTATGTGGCGACGGCATGATCTAAAAAAAGTATTTACAAAAACAACCCTTCATCAATGTAACTTTCTTGTATAAAAATAAAAAAAAAAGAAGAATGAGTTCTGTAAAGCAACGCATTTACTGCAGGTTTTATAAGGACAAATGAATGCAAGTGTTAACAAGGCCTAATCTTCTCTTTTGTATTTGTTTCTTCATTAAGCTCTAACTATGCTTTTGCCTCTGTATATTGAAGATTTGATGAGAAGATGGTATGACAGGCTTGGCTTCTCCCAATGCAGCTGGCATTGCTGATGCCAAAAGCCAGAGCCTGTTGTAGTGGGATCATGAGAGATTCGTTCAGAGCACAGTTTGCCTGTCAGTTTCCCATCCGCCTCAGAGTGTTCAGCTCCATCTCTGAATCCCCTTAATGAGAAGTGGAGGACAATACCAGCATTGTTGTTTCTATTCGGAATCTTGTGGAAAGAACAATCGCTGTTTACCCAAGCATTTGTACTACCCAAACTCTGTCGATAATTACTTCTAGAGCCCCTGATTAACTCTGCTCTTCGCTTCAGCACAAAAAGCTATTGAGCTAGACATAGGCCAACCTTTCTATCTCTCATAGACTTTTAACAATTTACTGAATATTGCTCAGGCCTCATCTTTGTCAGAGAAACAATGTTTCTACATAATTCGAACTCAGCTCATCTGCATTATATAAAAAAATAAGAAATCTCTGCATTGGTCTGGTGCTTGAAATGCAACAAACAAGGCAGTTTTGAAAAACACTCCTTTGCTTTCTCATTGCTGATTCCTTCTACAACTGTCAATAGCAAAAAAAGAAGCTTCAAATTAGCACTGGCATGTCTCAGCAGTTGATCCTTGTTAACATTTGATGACAAAATATATAGTAGAAATTTTCTATTTATGTAATTATACTATGAATACCACTATGGGTTTTGTTTTCTTTTTATAAACCAAACCAAATGGAACTGTTGCTGTGTCTATTTCTAGGTTGCTGGTAATAATTTTAGTCTGTCAAATCATTCAGGTTTTCATCACCCCTCCCCATCTCTCCACATACAGTCTGCTGCTAGTACTATGCAAAACACCATCATGAATATGCGTAATTATGGAGATTCATGGTAATTTTTCAGGGTTATCCGTTGTGACGTTTATAGGACAGCAGCATATATCAATTTAAACGAGAGTGACAAATATCTTATCCTTTTTATTTCTATGGTATTTTTAATATTTCCTTGATCTCTCTTGGGAACAGTGAGAACTATTAGGAATTTAAATAATCATAAAAAAATTAAAAATCAAATACTTTAAAAGCATACTACTTTTTAAAGCTTCTTTTTTTTGGTTTGTTTGGATTTTTTTTGTATATATTTCACAACTTGTCATACACAAGAAGGAAGGATCAATTACTTTAAAAAAATCAAAGTTCTACTTTAGTAGGTATTTTACATTATGTTATCTATGGCTACAAAGCTACGGCAGTAAAATTTTCAGCACATGCTTAGTTTTCTAAAATGAATCTGATCTAATTGCTCCAATATTCTGACTGCCCACCTGACAGAGATTTAGCAAATATCACCTATCGCTGTATTTTAAGCATAGCCTTTTGGAACAATAACATTAAAATTGTCTACTGGCAATTATGTCATACTGGAATTTTATTCTACATCTATTGAACCTCAGAGTTTTGTATATGATCTTTAATTCAGAGATTAATTAGGACCTAGTCCAACAGTTTCATGCTTACACTGATTACCCATTATGATTCAACTTTGCTTTTCTATATATTTGCTGAGAATAATTTACAGGGCCAGATCCTCAGCTGGTATAAATCATCACAGCTCCATTGACTTCATTTGATAACAGTAAAGTTATTCATAGAATAAGGTATAGTACAATGCCATACTGGCTGAATCAGGCCTCAAAGTATTAGTGGGTAATACTACACATTAGTATGTTACCACAGCATTGAGACACCCAGCTTTTTACTAAACATAGAATAATAGAAATGTATATGTGTCTATTACACTGCTAATACTGTATGATTGTATATTTCTTTAGAATTAGTTACTTTGCAGAAAGTGCATGTTTTCTAGATAAGCCCACATCTTAATAAAATGTTCAGACTTAAAAACATGAAATATCAGTACTATGTAAGGCCTTCAGTCCAGGAAAAAAGATGATTCTGTGCTATATCTTTATATTAAAAAACCTAGCACTTTGAAGGTCAAGATTAAGGATTAGACAACAGCTCTAATCTGTAATTTTGCATGTTTTGAATAAAGATTATTAATTTTCATAATATGAAAGAGTGCAGTTCATTACATAACAAGCATAATATGCTACTGTAGCTACACTTAAAAATATTTTCGATCCCCTTTTATTTTATTGTTTCTCGTTTTATGGATTTCAGCTGGAAATCTTAGGGATACAGGCCCAATCCCGATCTCACATGCACCCAGTTTAGTGAATGTGGTAAAGGCATAGTTCCCTGAAAGTTCTTCTTGAATTCTGGTCATCCCTGCATTAAATTACAATTTTAAAAATGGAAACTGGACAGAAGGTAATGAAATATTTGAATCTGAGGTACATAAAAGTAGGCAGTCTCATGTCTAAAATTTTATATACATTTGTTTTATATATACATATATATATATATATATATGTATATATAGTTAGTTAGTTAGTTAGTTAGTTAGTTAGTTAGTTAGTTGAGCTGAACGTCACACATTACAGAATGACCCTAAAACTGTGCAATTACTTAAGAAGGGAATACATATAGTTCTGTACATTTCTCATTGTATTCTCTCTATTCAATATATTAGATTTCAATAAAGCTATATTCTGAACTAGTAAAAAAATTCACACAGTCATACTATCTATCAAAATTAAATATTGGTGCAGCTGTCCTAACAATTTTTTTCCACAAATTATAAATATCAAAATGTATAAATATGTCACAGGTTTCCTGGTTTACTTTGAACATATATTTAGAATAGAGCAGTTGTATGTGGACTGGCTGAAACTTACACTGTTCATTTCTCTGTTCGGAAAGGGTCCAAGCCTGGGAGGTGCTGAGTATTCTCAACCCATGTTGGTTTTTACATTGATGAGCTAAGAACATGCATTGAGGAGGTGCTCAGTGCCATCCAGGAACAGCCCAAAATACTGGGCCAGATCATCAGCTGTTGTAAATTATCTAGCTCCATTAAAGTCAATGGGCCTATGACAATTTACACCAGATGAGGATCTGCCTCTCTATGTTTTCAATGTATATTTTGGAATGTTATTGCACATCAATACCTGTACAATCATCCATTTACATTCAGCCTATTATATTCCCTTATTTTTAGTTCTCAGACTGGCCTAGATTTTAAATATTATACAGTTAACACTCAAAATTGAAAAGTGTTTCCACTAGATATACTTACAAAGTCACTGGTCCTCCAGGATGCTGAGCATCTCACACAAAGTCATTGGGAATGGTATGGGGAGCACAACATCCTGAACCATTATGCCCAAATATTTCAATATATTCCTTCCTACTGGTGACATGTCAAAGCATTTTACATTTGTTCATTAAAAGAAAAGGCTTGGTTTATTTAACATTTTATTAAAATATAGGGTTATGAGTTTTTATCACTACCAATGATTAAGATTAGAATGTTAAACATTACTGAAATATTTTATGCATCTATTAGGTGATGAAAATGAACTAGTGATATGGTATAACATCAGGACACATGGCTCTTATGTAGAAATCACTCACATTTTACTTATTGTGTATAAAACTACTTCTTGATGAATACAGTAAGAAGAAAAAGTAATTCATCTATGCAAAGGCATGGAGCAGGTGTAAAATTAAATGTGTCCACATATTTATTTATAGCTTTTGTTCCAAATATTGTTTTAATTTGGTTTTAAAACCAACTGTCTGTTTTTTTTATTTATGGAAAATAAACTTCCAGAATTAAATGGACACATTTTATAAATGCCACATAGTGGATGTGATAGATATTATTCTTTGGAATTGCTAAGGAGGAAAATACAATAATTTGGTGGCGAACATATGTCTTGTAATCATATAAGATAAATTCATATGAAATACAGGAAAGATATTTATTTACTGCTAAGCCAGCCTTTATTTATCTTGGAAGATTTTTCATCTCTGAGTAGAAAACAAACTTTCCTTCAAGAGGTCTGTGAACCGAATAATAAATGTCAGGTCTAAATCCTGTATGAAAATCAGTTCAGTTTAATCCTGGATATTCTTCAGCATGCAAATGAATGCGAGAGGTTTCCCTTGGCCTGCTGTCATATAGGGAGCCAATTTACAGACACTGGCACACTGTATGTGTTATGGGTTCTCCTTCTGCCCCTCCCCCTCCATCCTAAGACTTGGTCTCAGCTGCCTGCCTTTCACAGAAAACCACAAACCAAGGAAACATATCAGTAATAGCGCCCTGTAAATTAACTTGACATTTGATGCAGAAAAAACCCTAAAAGCTTACAAAAGACATTGAAAACAAAAGCCACTCAGGGCACACACTACATATATTGTGGATTTAAGAGATCTGGAAGGTGGTTATTCTATTGTAACCGATACATACAGCCTTCATCTTCTTTGTTAAGACAATTCAGTCATTCTTTGTTAAAGCCACAGTAATCATAAAAAAACCCCACAAACTTTCTATATTTCCACAGAACAACCCCCATAAATCCAAATAACAACAGAAAAAGATGGCAGTTAGGGATTTTCTTTTACGTTAAAAAATTATGCATTACATTTGTATTAACAGAGAAGTTAGAACTATCAATATTCAGTTACCTAGAAAATAAGCTAAGATAAATTTGCAAAAATATACATAATATTGTATGTATGTACTGTGTTAAATGTATGATACACAAACATTGTGTCTTAAAAATATGATTACTCTAAAAATTTCATTTCCCCCCCCCCCCGAAACTACAAATCTTGTTTTGTTAAAAGCATTTGATTCAAAGATTAACTACTGATGAAATATTAACAGATTCTTTGATATTACTCGTAATGTGTGGATATAGTGAGGCATGGCATATTTAAGCTATTAGACATGCAGGAATGTTGTTATGGTTTATTGTGTCTGCCTGTCCCCACCTCTCTCTCTCTCTCTCTCTCTCTCTCTCTCTCTGCAGAGCTGGCAATACCGCATCTTACAAATGTCTGGCCTTCTGGTTTACAAGCATAGAAACTGTACTGGCAAAATGGATCATCTTAGCATCTCTACTTTTTGATATTCATGGATTTATTTACAACTCCCTATGTTCTACTTTTTACCTGTTTCTATGGTTTATATTACTGTCATGCCTATATTCTTATGGGAATTTCAAATAAGAATCAAGATATAACTGGGAAATATTCTGTAATCTAGTCTCCATTTCCATAATTTAGCTCTTTTTAAAAGAAACAGTTTTAAGAGGTGTATGGGCTTATAGGTTAATGAAGAATATTTTGATCGACTTTTTAGTCTTCAACAACTCAAGGTTTAGTTTTAAATGGCTGTAAAAGTGAATTTAGGTACTTATAAATGCTTGTGTATATGTAAATGCATTTGGAAAGTTCGTAAATCCCTGTGATTTTTGCTGATTAAGCTCAGTGCTCTCACACGGACAACATTAAGGTGTTTCACAAAACGTTAACAAGCTGATGAAAAGATTATTCATTTTTGTGTTTCATTTGATAACTACAGAAAGGCTTTAAACATTTCAAAATACACCATTTATATTGAGCTAAATTTAATGTTCAAGCCTTTCAATAGAGTATTTTACAAGTACGACATGAATATTTCTGAAGGTACTTCGTTGTTTAATCATAAGGGAGTGATAAATTTAATCAATGATCTATTTTCTAAATATTTATAGAATAATGGCCTGATACTACAAATGTTCACTTGTGAGTAACTTTAGCTCACGTGACTAGTCGCAGTTGATCTCAAGTGAGCTATTCAGGTAAGTAAGGTTTTCCCTATGTGTATTTGTGGAACCAGGCCTTCAAATCAAAAACTGATCTTCACACATATATACTGTTGTTTTTCCAGAGATTCACATTTAAAAGTTCATTAACTACTTTTCAGGGATAAATATTAGTTATTTACAGATTACAGTAATATAAAAAAGTAGTAGAAGGTACACTTAGCATATGCCAATGCATACTTTTTTTTATTCCTTTTGATTCTAATTACCAAGATACCAAGTTGCATCTATTCACCAATTCATTATGTATAAAATATTCAAGCTACTTACATGGGCAGTTACAATACATGCTACGCAGTATATATTATTCAATGAAATTCACATCCTTTTTTTAAAAAAAGTTAATTCACAGTCAGCAGCTAAACAATTCAATTTACTCTAGTTACTTTTGTGCATTAGTTCATTTGGTAAAGTAAATATAGTATCTTTGCAGGGCATTGTCATCAGTAGCAAAGTAATTTACAGTGGAGAATATTTTTAGAAGACATTCATTTAAGAGCCAGTAAAAAAAAGGGGCATTCAGTAAGACATACACGTATTTGTAATTCATATTGTTCTGTGCCTCTTTTGTACTCTAAGCTTCCATCTTGGCTCAGAGATGGGAAGCTGGCATGCAAGCAGTGCAGCAGAGCTAAAAAAGGAGAGCTCGTCGAAAACACACGTGGCATGGCTTTTTTCCTACCTGCTAATTATAACCACACTTCTTTTATTTAAAAATAAAGATAAATATTTCTTGGCAGCTAAGGTTTATATGAACATTCTTCTGTATGCATTCTATTAAATAATATTAATAATCCTTTTGGCTCAAAAGGGAGATGTTTTCGGTCTGGCCTTTCAAGAACCTCAGTCTACACATTCAAAGAGATGACAGAAAAATGAGCCTGAGTGTGCAGGCATTAAACATTTAAATTCTCTACTCCTTGGTCATTACACTGACTGCCATATTTTACATCTTCCCCTCCCCCACTATACTTTTGCTGATTTTACTTCATTTGCATGAACTCATTATGCACATAGCCTTTGTTCTACTGATATGGAATACAGTACAGTGACAAAGCAAAACCTACATGTAGAGAGGGATTTGTTCACCTGCTGATATTAGCATTTCATTTATCAACATGATTCATTAGTTAAACCAGAGGCATTCTTTCTGCTCGTAAAATAATAATAAATATACAATTATTTTAAAAAGTGAAATGTTATTGTTTAAAGCCCTTCCAAAAATCTTTCTAGATCCAGTTGGTTTAAATATATATATATATTAATGACATGTAATAGGAAAAAAGTAATATTGCATTTATGACAAATGGGCACATCCACTGTTCATCTATCCCAATAAAATGCATTTCGTATTGTGTATATACAATACACTGTGAACAGCTAACATTTAAGTTCAAAGGTTGTCTTTCTCCCATGATCTTAAAACAAAGGGATTTGACCCTCTAAGTATACTGTAAATTTCAGGTTGATCCATGTATGTATCCAGTACTTTTTAATTTTAATTTTTCTTCAAACCTTACTCATTGATTTCAGTGGTCTGCTCATAAGAGGAATGATTATTTGAATAAGTAGGAGTTGCAGAATCAGGTCCTTGTTTTCTCTACTAACCAAGTATCCAACTGAAAGTGATATGAGGCCTAATCCAGCTTCCATTAAACACATGACAAAACTCCCACTGACTTCAGTGGGAGAAGGATTGGGCCCATAGCGTAGCAATCAGCACACTACAATAAAAAATGTTTCTTTGTGTTTCTCAGGAGAATTAGGCTGCATAGCGATGCTGAGTGAGGTCCCTTGAGCCTGAAAGGGACCAAGCACCTCACTTCAGTAGGATTTCTTTACAGAAGTGCTCAGCATCTTGCAGGATCAGGCCCTTTTCTTTAATTTGATACAACCTGTGGGCTTGGGATCAATCAACTATAGTCTAATTAAACTCCTATTCAAACATGAAGGCTTTTTAGTGGCACTGATGCTATTCTGCTTTGGCAAAACAAAAAGAAAACAGCATGCTGTTTCTGAAAGTAGAGTCTCTGTCATGTTGTTCATAAAAGGACCAATACTGGACCCAGCTCCATGGCTTCAGAGGGTCCTTGGCAGAGGAATTGGTTACAATTAATTGATCTGATCTGTTTCCACAAAGCACATCCACAGCTTGGAGGACAAAATCCCTCCCTTTCCAATTACCCCCATGCATCTGCCTCTTCACCAGCATGGACTGCATGCTACCAGGAGTATTTGGCTACAAGAGAGTTACGTTTATTTTATATCGCTTACTGCAACCATTTATTGTCTCTGCTATTGTGGTTAATTCTGATCTTCAAGTATCTCAAATGTTTCTTGCATGGATGAATTTTACCATCTCTCACATCATTTTATTATGCAAAAGCATATGTGAGGTGTATGATATTATTTAATCCTTCTATTCTAGTAGGCCCCCTAACAAGCTTTATACTGTTCACATGAACAGGAAGTGACAGTCCCTGCCCCAAAGAGTTCACAGTGTAAAAATACACGCATTTGGACTCCAGTTCTGCAACTGGTAGCACACATGCAGAATGCTGCATCTGCAATTAGCCTCTTTGATGTCAATGAGCTTTGTACAAGTGCACCAGTGTATGATGTGTAATTAGCTGTAGGACTGGAATCATCCTCTATGCCAATAATTTATACTAGCTGTTAATATTTAGTGATTCAATCCTAAAGGCTTTAGTCTGGCATGTATAATAAATATATTAAAATAATAACAATGATAATCCTACTTTTACCATAAGTGTGCATTGATGGTAGAAAGATAAATAAAAATGATGGTCCAGATTCCTGACTAGTGGTAAAATCACACTGAAATCAATGATGAAGCTAAATCAGTTTACACTAGCAGAGATCGGGCCCAATATCACCTCCCGAAGGAGTTTACAGACAAAGTTTCATCTTGACTCGGGATTTAAAGTGCTGGAAAAACCCAACATGAGGAGTGTCCCCACCACCTTGGATAGCTCACATGAAAACCCCTTCTCACTCAGTAGCATACAACACTCTAAAGAGAATGAGGAGAGGAAAAAAGAGGCCTGGCCCCATCGCCTCATGTGCTGGCTCCTAAGCCAGTCCAGCTATGAAGGGTGTAGCAGTGGGTATGTTTTATCTCTGCACACACTAAAACCTTCCTGTGCCAGAATGCCTCTTTCTGCTACCCATGTGGCTGTGTGCAGCCACATTTCACACAATGCAGGAATAGGTGCACCCCAAGGCTGAAGGAACTAGATGTTTTGCATAATAAAGAATGTAAAACCAGGTTATCAGGACTGAGTTTTAATGTCTGCTTCTGTTTTAGTTACATTGTTTTTAATCTGAAGCAAATCAATAGATCTGTGTACATGTAAGTCTATTATAATATCATAGAATCATAGAAACTGGAAGGGACCATGAGAGGTCATCGAGTCCAGTCCCCTGCACTCATGGCAGGACCAAGTCCCATCTTAAATCATCCCTGACAGGTGTTTGTCTAACCTGCTCTTAAAAACTTCCAATGATGGAGATTCCACAACCTCTCTAGGCAACTTATTCCTGTGGTTAATCACCCTGACAGTTAGGAATTTTTTCCCTAATATCCAGCCTAAACCTCCCTTGCCATAATTTAAGCCCATTGCTTCTTGTCCAATCATTGGCAGTTAAGAACAATTTTTCTCCCTCCTCCTTGTGACAATCTTTTAGGTACTTGAAAACTGTTATGTCTCCTCTGTCTCCTCTTTTCCAAACTGAACAAATCCAGCGCTTTCAATCTTCCCTCATAAATCAAGTATTCCAGACTTCTAATCATCTGTGTTGCTCTTCTCTGGACTTTTTCCAGTTTGTCCACATCTTTCCTGAAATGAGGCACCCAGAACTGGACACAATACTTCAGTTGAGGCCTAATCAGGGCAGAGTAGAGTGGAAGAATTTCTTCTCCTGTTTTACTTACAGTACTCCTGTTAATTCATCCCAGAAAGATGTTTGCTTTTTTGCAACAATGTTACACTGTTGAGTTACATTTAGCTTGTGCTCCATGATGACATTCAGATCCCTTTCTGCAGTACTCCTTTCTAGGCAGTCATTGCCCATTTGAGTGTATGAGTGTAACTGAGGGCAATGCTGGCCTGTAATAACGGTAAGTGCTAATTTTCCTATTGGGCAATTTACAGTTAAATATACATGGGCCAGAACCTCAGTTGGTGTAAATTGGTAAAGCTCCAATTTCAATGTTGCTATGCCAATTTACACCACGTGGAATCTGACCCATATATTTCATTTTAAAGGTTATAACACTGAAATTATTTATCATTATGACCTGATTTAATTTGCATAGAACCTTTCTAGAGTGCCCCATACAAGCTCAAACTCACTCTGCAGGCCTCAAACACCCCAGTGGGTTGGGACTCAACTCATCTGAGTTTTCCACAAGTGTAATTCCATGGAGTTAAACCAACAGCAAATTGGTGAAACTGGGTGGAGACTTGGGCTCCAGTACTTCTGAGATCAGCCCCTATTTCATAATGCAGTGTCTCCTGAAAGCTGCCTGAGGTGTTTCATAGACAGCCTGCACCCAGGACCAGTCTGTGACTTTAGGATAAACAGGCTCTTCAGAATTACACAGGGTAGGTGGGTTTCCACAATGAATTATTCTCCGTATGAAAGATCAGTCAGTTGAGGAAGTATTTTAGAAATCCGGCCATGAATCTACAGGGTCTCGTACCTAACCATTTTTGTTTTGAAGATAGGCCAGAGAGATGTAGAAATGGGCTAGCAATCCAACAATTAATCCATCCATATTCTCCCTCATTCTCTCTCTCACGCACACACACACCTTCACCAACCCATCCCATAAACTGATGATCAGAGAGATGGGAAGAACAATCAGTCCCAGCAGCAGATCTGTGATGAGGAAAAGTTTCCTACAAAAGAATGGCCATTGTGGAAGTTGGATGTGGGGTGTATCAGCTGTAACAAACTATCTTCTTACGGCCACCTAAGAACAGGATATTTTAGCTATGTGTGTACAGGGTCTGGTACAATGAGATCCTCCTACTGCAATACCTATATTCAGTAAATAATGGTAATAATAGATTCAAGGGAACACCCAGCGCTGTGAAACCTTCATTTCAAGGTTTTATAGCAGAGTTGGCTGGAGTAAGTCATGAAGCCTACATCTCCCAAGTATGGGGAGGTAGAGTTGAGTAAATATTTTATAACTAATAATGTATTTGATTTATTTCACCTCTTTCTGTTCAATTGTCTGCAAACTGATCATGATTTTTTAAAATATGTTTGTTATTCATAGTTATTTGCTGAATAATTTTTTCAAATAATTCTATGTCTAACTTTAGTGGTGAGCTTATTCAAAGTTTAACATGATTTGATTGGGCAAATCACACAGGTGACATAGTATGTTTCTGTTCTCTGATTGGATTAACATAATTCTTAGAATCAGGTTTTTAGTGCAAATACTCATGAGTAGGAATTGGAAATTCTCTCTCTCTCTAAATATTCTGAAATATTTGTTTAATTTTTTTTGTTTTAATGACCATTACTGCCAGTAAAATTGTCCACTAGAATATTCACAGAAAGCAAACATCAGTGAGGTGCAAATACAATTAAAATGAATTGTTTAAAAATGTGAACAAACATTCTCAGAAAAGTATGTTCAGCATTCACCACTCTCTAATGCAACAACTAGTTGGATGGTCCTGAAACCTGAGTTTCTTCTATATGAGCATGGTCCCTTCCAGAGCAACTATGCAATTTGAAAACAGGAATCTAGGTTTGTTTATTTGTTCTGACTTTTGGTCAGGTCAACCTTATTATTGGATTGATTGACCTATAGTGAAGCCATTAGGCTTTGGTTGTGCAGCTCTGAGGTTGCAGGTTATTTCATCCTATTTTATTTGGTGACATTTAAATATAAATTGTCAACATCCAACACCTGTTTATGCATGTGCAAAATTCCATGCAGAAATATCTGCTTCCACACTTTATTAGTGCAATTATCTGGATGTCTATCTGAATATTTCCAAAATATGTGCAATTCTTAGTATTCCCCACAAAATGCATTGAAGCAAATCAGTTTTGTGGGTGCAAATTATGCTATTTATGTGCAAGATTTCTTTTTTAAACTGCTGGGATTGGTGTTTGCATCTGCAAAATGTTGGCATTTTTATGTATGTGCACAAGCAGAGATCAAATATAAGCCCAGCTGCGTAGTTGGACTTTAAAACTACCAACTTGTTCTCATACTTCAGAAGTTCATATTAGAGAAAGATGAGTTGTCAGTAATAAGAATTACTTCCTAAATTTTAAGCATTTATTTTTACAAAGCACCATAGACAAGATACATAAGCAAAGCTAGAAAATAAAATATCACAAATAAAAGATTAATAAAAATATGGTAGCACAAACTTTAAGCTAATATTTAGACCAGTAGCTGCAATTACAGGGTCCAGTTTTGCAGACATCATTCAGGCAAACCTCTCTAAAGTCAATGGATATTTTGACGACCCTAAACTTAAATAAAAAAGGGCCATGTTCTGCACTCTCTTCCACGTGCAGAACTCCCATTGAAGTTATTGGAAGTATTGTGCAGCATCAAAGAGCAAAATTTGGCCCAATAAAAGTTTAACAGTTGACTTATAAAAATCCTGGGATTTATTGGTTTAAGTGTAAAAAAAGCATGATTCTATTACCTCCAGTTAAAGTTAAACATGGTATGGAATTGCTCAAGGTATAGGTTTGATTTAATACACGATTTCCCTACTACTATCACTTTTTTGGTTTAGTGCATTTAATTTTGAGTTCAAGAAGTTAAACCAGTAAGGAATTGACCCTCAAAATCTATGCACACAATTGTGTGCATCATGTTCAACTGTGTCCAAGGGGTATTGGCCTGCACTGGAAACTGAGGAAGCTGATCCCCAGTATGACACTCATGCATTTAGCAACACTAAAATGCTTGCCCAAATTTCTGGAAAAATGTCAAACATTTATATGTTATTCTCCACCACACACCTTTAAGAAAGGAAGATGCACTTAGTTGGGAATCAGGAGACCACAGGAGCTGTTCTCATTACTTCTACTGAGTTCTGTAGTTTGTCAGTTCACAACACTTCCTTGCCAAGACCTCAGGAGGCAGGCAATGATTCATTTTGAAAGTAACTCAGATTATGCACGGTCACTTAATGAAAAGCTAGAAATAGAACCAGGTCTTATCTAACTGGCTACACTGCCTTTCAAACCGATTGTGTAAAATCTATGTTCCTCACTATCCGGTCTGTAGCCACTGCTCTAGCTTCCAGACCATGCACTATTTCCTGAACTAGGAAAAGAATCTACAATTCTGATACTTAACATCTCACTGCTGTCTCACAAAGATGTGCAACACATTGACAAACTGTGTGTAAAGTCTCTCTCTCTCTCTCTTTTTGATCAAGTAGAAAGATTTACTGTGGGTTTGAAAGACCTATGCTCGGACCTAACCACATATGTGATAAAAAATAGTATGTGTTCATATCATTAAAGACTGTATCCAATGTATACACAGATGTTAAATTAAGCTGTATCGGTAACCTTAATTCTTGCATTTTCAAACTTTTGAGAGTTTCACTTTCTACATTCTTCTTTTACCATAGATGGTTGTAGGTTTTGTCATCTATAAAGTGTCAACAATTACAGTTATTCCAGAGTTCTGCCACTAACTTGGGAGATGTCTTAGGAGCCACTTGATGCTATATAGCAGCAAGCTAGTTAGATGCGAAGAGAGCAAGAGAGCAGCCCCTCTTAAATTAGTGTGAGGACCCTCAATTGTAATTGTTGATTTTATTTTATTTTATTTTTTGGATTGCAAAACACTGCACCTAGATGTGTACTCATTTTTGTTTTATTGTTTGTCTGCATTTGGTTATTAAGCGATCTCTCTTGAAGAGACAGAGCACTTAATTGTAGAAGGGTGGGATACAACTGCAGAGCACACTTGAAAAAGTCTGAGAACCATGTGTGTGCTAGATTGTGTGTATTCAGAGAACAGAAGACCCTACTGAAGTAAGCTCCAAAAAGGTCACAAATCAGTTTAATACTCTCTTCTTTCAAGAAGCAACACCTGTTTTTGAATGTATAACCATAGGGAACTGTAGGCCATCATTCTGAATCCAGTGTAGTTCAATAGGGATTACAAATTATCATAGGGATGTTTGATAGCCTCTGTATGACAGGAGTTTAGTGGCTCCAGATCCTATATCACATGCCAGTTAGAGCTCTAACTGGCAGACTCAGAAAATAAGTCAAGAAATGTATGAGCCACAGAGAATTAAATACACATTTTACCTTCATAGAAACTCCCCTAGAGACCAAGGGAGAGGTATGCTGATAGTACAGCATGTTTGGAAAGCGGGGCCTCCTGTTAAACATAGGTTTTCATTCACCACAACTTTGAAGGCAATATTTTTGACTAAATCCTCAACTAAGAGTAAACTGAAGTGTGCAGTTGTATGAAAATTATTTCCAAATATGCAAATATCACAGATGAAGCTTCTTAAAAGTTAGCTATGTACTTTCTGCTATGTGGCCAGTCAGCTTTGCTGACCAGTACAGAGGTCAGGGCATAACTATGTACCTTCCACCTCCTATGTGTCTTCAGGGTCTTGGATCTTCAGAGGTTTAAAGGAGCAGTCCCTGCACTCAGGGACTTTGGAATCTCCCAAATCCATGAGGCTTGCCCTTTACTCAGTACTTACCTAGTGGTACGTCTTTTTGATAAATCTTCCCTTTTTCATTTCTACATGCAATTTTGAGTCTGTGTTTGTGCTATTGGAATGGTTTTACTGTGTTCTACACTTCAGAGATGGGCTCAAACCAAAACCCTTAATCCAGACTCCTCGCAAAGGTTGTTCGTATCTGAATCCTAAATTCACAGCTGGAGCCTCTCTCGCTCTGTCATGCAAAGGTGTCTAAAAACTTTAAGTATACACTCCTCCAAACTTTAAGAAAATGTGGGTGTGTGTGAGATTCAGGCCCATTTCTCCTATGGCTGTCGAATTCAGTAATGCACAAATTACAATGAATGTTAGTTTAAAAGTGACTGCTCTGAGAGACATAGAAATACATTAAGAAATAGATTATAACAACCTTTGAGTCAAAGAGGCCAATACCTAACACTGACTATCCTTTCTGGGTGTTGGCTGGAAGACCTCCCCATTGCTCACAGGTATCCACAGAAAATTACTGTATACAATTACCTTCAACAATTTTTGGGGCTCCAGTAGGTAGAGTGGCTAAAATCTATCCATCCCAAATGCCTTAGTAAAATAGCATTTACATTCAGTATGTGTTCAGCAGAGTTGTGAATTTTAATAATGAGGGATGAAACTCAGAAAGGTCAGTGTTGGGAGAGAATTGCAATTTAGAGTAAAGAGTGAGTTTTGCACCACAATAGAGATGTAAAAGGAGCCTGACAGACAAACTTGCAAAATTTCAGATTCCTTTTTCATAACTAAGGTGTTTTAAAGAATTTCACTGGCATGTATTAAGCTTTCCTTTGCCATCATTCTCAGTATTTTTTTTAAAAAATGCTTGCATTTCCTGTACCTTTACTTCTGATGTACCATAAAATAAATATATCTTTTGTTTTATCTAGTCTAGATGTAATTTGACCACTTATTTCTGCAAAGTGGATTATTTACCTGTCTTCAGTTCCAGAAAAAAAAGTATCAAGGAAAAAAGGGAAAGTAACTGTTGATTTGGTGATCTCATAGCCAAGATACTAGCTCAGAAAGAACCAATCTCAAAGTAATTGTCCTCTTTCAAGCTAGGCATAGGCTATGTACCACAAGGTTATCTCTGGGTAGTGACAAGACAATTTCACTGACCTTGACTCTCCCTGACTAACACTACAGCTGGGCCTCACAACAAGGTTTTAAAAGGAGTGGAGAAGAGATGAGAGACAGAGGCCAGTAGAGTGGCGTAAGTGGGAAGAGTGGGCTCTCAGAAAAGATGTCTGTCCAGCTGTGAATCATTAAGGCATGTGGCCAGCAGAAGAGACTATGAATCTGAGGAAGACACATGATTCAATAACCAGTTACTGAGATTAAAACTAATTAGCCTATCACAAAAGAGCTTAATATGGAAGGGATTTACACAGTTATTCCGATTAAAGTTAACAGCAGTAACACACTAAGAATATTCAGAGGGGTAGCTGTGTTAGTCTGTTGTACAGCAAAAAACAGTGAGAGTCCTGTGGCACCTTATAGACTAACAGATATTCTTCGGCATAAGCTTTCGTGGACTTAACCCACTTCATCAGTTGCATCTGACTAAGTGCGTTAAATCCACGAAAGCTTATGCCGAAGAATATCTGTTAGTTTATAAGGTGCCACAGGACTCTCGTTGTTTTTTGCTGTACACTAAGAATACAATCAGAGATAGATCGTAAGTGGCCCTAGTGTGCAAGTGCAGTTTTGAGGAGGGAAATACAAAGGGTGGGATCCATTAAGTGACCTAAGCATAGTGATGCCGAGCTTCAGAGCATCTAATTTTTAGGTGCCTAGAATGCCACAACACTGCTATCCACAAAGCCTCAGTTAGGCACCTAGGCTCCTACGCAATGAATGGAGAAAGACAGGCACCTTGAGCTGCAATCCACAAAAGCCAGCATGCTAGGCAGGGACAAAGCTAAGTCAGCCACTGGAAGAATCCAACAAGATACGTGTGTTATAAACACCGTGTCTCTTTTATGGATAGATGCCAAAGTCAAGGCTGCAAAGAGGTGCCTGTCTCTGCTTAGTGGTGCGGAAACCAGGGACATTCAGCTGCCTAAGTTGCATGCAAGGCCTGAACCAAAATAGCCTGGAATAAGGAGAAGGAGAGGAAGTGGTCCTCCCTTATAACCTTAATTCTAGGTAATAGGGTACTGTGATCCTAACAGCATCCCAATTCAAGATGGCAAAGGGCTCACTGGGTAGTGAGTTTCAATTGACCTGATCAGTTCAGTATACCCCAACTCACTAATGTCATACCCTGTCTAAAATAATATATCATTAATACTATTGTGTGGGGAATGTGCAGAGGACAAATTCTAAATTACAAACATATTGGGAATTATGTTGTTCAAGTATCTCCCAGACAGGACTAAAGCACCAAAGCAAAGGAATGTGACTCTGCCACCTCATTGGTACTTCCAAAATACAATTAAAAGACAGTGGGAATGCATTTACATAAAATGCATCAGGCTAACATGGGGAGGAAATAATTAGTCAGCATCATGGCAGAGGGAGAAGCCTGCAGGGACAGATCAATACATTTACATTTTAGCAGACAGCAGCATCGGAAGAAACCAGCATAGACTTTCCTTCACTAGCACACTATATGTCTCCTTCCTCACAGCCTGAAAAAGCTTTAATGTGGGGAGTGCTAATAAACTTGTTTAATGGTAAGCCAACCCAGAGCTGTTCTTGAATTAAAGTGAAAATTAACTCCAATTGAGGTAATATGCTGGGCAGTTTGAAGGAGAAAATGAACATTATTATTCCTCTGACTGGTCCAGGAGAGGGCTGGATATGGCAGAGCACTCTTTTGGAAAATTCAGGACTGGGGTGTCTTGTTTGCCAGGCGTAACCAATGCTGGCATATTCCAGAGCATGGCTGAGGTGTAACAAATAGGCTGCTGGAGTCAGAATTGCTGGTTCAGAACTCATCATCACACAGACTCTCAGAGCATGCTTCTCCATTGGCTTCCAACACCCAGGCTGTGAGAGCCACACCAGCAGAGCACTTAACACACTCAGGGTCACAGAGCAGGTGGTGACACAGCCCCTCACTTTTTTGGATTGCAACCTAAAACATGACCAGTACTCACCCAAGATGTGGGACATCTCCAGTTCAGGTCTCTTATCCTCATGGGGGAGAAGGAATTTGAACAGGGACCTGCCATTTCTCAGGTAAGTGCCCTAACCACTACATTAAAGATTACAAGGGAGCTCCTACTCTTCCCCCACTGTTCTTTGTGAGGGGCCCAATCCAATTGGTAGACTCCAAGCTAACCTACCATAGTGGGCTCCCAGACACTACTTAGGCAGCCAGTCCATGAATCACTCTGGTGTTTAGGCAGGAGATAGATGTCCAGGTGCCTACACTGAGGGTGCTCAAAGGCAGAAAAATGGGTGCCTAGAGAGCTTTTTCTGCAACAACTTAGGTGCCAACTGAGGGTAGGTCTTCACAGGCCAGGCAGCAGCCAAGTTGGAGCTTTATGGGTCTCACTGATGCTTAAATATGGGATTCTGGCACATCAATACCTGAGAAGATCAAAGGTCTTTGCCCTGCTTATAGCTGGTGCTTTCAAATTTCTTCAAAAGCCTGTACAAACACTGAACTAAATCCAGCTTGCCATACTCATGTAAGTAGCCCCAGTAATGTAACTGAAAGGAGATAGATACCAGCAGACTACTTTCACAAATAAGGCTAAGAGGATTTTGTTAATTAGTTCGTTAACCCTCATAATACCCCTGTGAATTAGGTCATTTAAAGCAGGGGGGAAGTTATGTTTTTGCAAATATGGGCAATATGCTGGGTGAAATTTGGGCCCATTTTCAATCAAAGCTGCTTTGCCAATTAAAAAAACAAGCAAAATGTCTTTATATTTCAGGTGTGAAAACATGTTTACAAAATATTATTTTTAAAAAATGACGTTTTTCAGGCACAAAAATCACCTTAAAATTAAATTATGAAAAAGTCCAAACAGCTTGCACATGTCACTGCAGATTCACATGGTCCATGTTGGTGGTTCAGTATAATTCCTAGCAGACAGATGTCCATATCGTAACACAAATCACCAGTGGCTGCTTCAGCAGAAGGACCAAGGACTGAATGGGATAAAGACAACACCTCTTGAAAACCCTCCAGAAGAGCAGTGGTGGAGAACATAGGGGAACTTTCTACTGCTATACATGTTTTGTACTTAAATAAAAGACTTCAGTCTTCAAGACATAATTTAGAACCTTCAAGGCTATGTCTACACTGGCAATTTAAGTCGACTTAAGGAGGCTTAAGCCGACTTAAATTAAGCCACGTCCACACTAGGCTTTCATTAAGTCGACTTAAGAAATTCCTTCAGTTGACTTAATGAAAGTTTAAGTCGACTTTATAACTACCACTCATTAGGTCGACTTAAGCCTCCTTAAGTCAACCTAACCCTTCTTTAGGTCGACCTAAGCCCAGTGGGGATGCATAAGTCCACTTTGTTAAGTCAACCTATGGACAGTTAGGTTCACTTAAGGTGGACTAAGTCGACTTTAAAAGTGTTGCCACTTGTTAAGTCGACTTTAATAAGGTCGATTTTAAGTCGACCTTAATAAAGTCGACTTAACTTTTCTAGTGTAGACATAGCCCAAGAAACTAAAGTTTACAGGATACTTCCTTTACAGTGTTCTAGTTAAGCAACAGCCTCTATTGTTTTAAGCAGTACCATAAATCCTCAGCACCTGAGTTATGCATAATGAACAAAAGACCAAGGTGCATAATAGTATCAAAATCAATTTGAGTTCTCATTAAAGTCTGCAAAGAATAAGACTAGTGCTATGATTAAAAGTGTTAAAGAAAGTAAGCATTTTGTAGTATTCTAAATTAATAAAATACAGTTTAAGGGAAGTGCTCTGATAGTAATAGATTGACAGGGCATTGGTGTCACAGAATAATATAACAATTAAAAAGTGCTTCAAAACAATCTAAACATTTAAGTGGATTCTAAAATTAGAGCCCTCAAAAAATTAGACAGTATATATCCCTTTTTGATGTGCCAAAAATCTCTTTCAGCTACAAGCACACAACTTACTAGCGAGTTCTACTACACAGGACATTTATTAATTTTAAATTAACTTGCAAATCCATGGATTTGTATTAGATATCTAAAGTATCTGCTGGAGTTGTAGGAAACTTTCTCATTCAAGCCATTTTTTAAAAGCCATCTGACTGTTCCTATTTTCATACCTATTTTATTTTTATATTGTGTGACTTGTACTACCAAGGGCCCAGGTTTGCTAGCCCTATGTTTATAGAACTCCCATTAAAATCAAGTCAAATCAACTAAAGTAAATGGGATTTCTGAACATAAAGGAATTGCAATATTGTCTGCAATATGTTTTTGAATATTTTAAATGTATTATTGTATAGCAATTTGAACACATTTGTGGGGGTATTTTATAAATATTAAAATAATTATTTATTATTACTGTGAAGGTTATTTTCTTCTTTACAAGATGACAAAAGCATAGTGACATAATATCAGTAAAATCATATTGACTCTATCTCCCCAAAATTATGAACAGAGACTGAGTACTTCATTTTGCACTGCTGACAACTTAACAACCATTCATTATCCTTTACTATTGTCAACACAACCCATTTTTAAATACTCAAAAGGGAGAAACAATTAGTGAAAGTTATTATATAATAATTAATATCTTCTAGAGACCAGACTGTTCTCTAAAGTGAAGAGGGTATACATAATTTATGTAATCTCAAGGAAGCAGAATGAGACAGAACAAGGTATACCTCAGACTTCAATGTATTTTCTGCTGCTGTACAGATACAACCTAAAGAATATATTTAAAAAAAAATCACACTAGATTTAATGCTATTATGTACTAAATTCTGCTTGCTTTACTCCCTGGGCCTGATTCTGCTTTCCATGTACAGCAAACTAACTCCATAGGGTGCAACTGATCTACTCCTGACTCAGGGTAAATTGGATTAGAATTAGGCCACAGACTTCAAAAGAACGCTCGGGTCCTTGCACGATCATGCCATCGATGATTAACTGTCCACGTCTTCATTCAAAGCTGGCTATGTTTGTTTTCTTTTAAAAAAAAAAAAACAATAGGATCTGTGATGCTAAAAAGGTTCTCTCTACAAATGAACTGAAACTGGCACGTGACATCTCATGTGCTGCAGTAGGTTGTATGGTAAATAACTCAGACATTTTCACAGCTACTTCAAAAAGATGCCTCATTGTGACAAAACCTTTGACTTTAATCGTCAAACTTTGTATATCACCTGAAGACATGAAGGTTTTAACACTGCTTCTTCCCCCATTGCCTAAATCCCCTTTAGAAAGGGGGTTGTGTTTACCATGTCTCGCAGAGTGATGACAGCTGCAGGTTTACCCAGTCTCCTGGCTCTTTTGGCTTCAGGCATGTGGAATTTTTGCCAGGCCTGACACTGTCACTACACAGTGGCTGCGTCTACATTGGTAAATTAAGTCGACTTAAGCTTGCTTAAGTCGACTTAATTTACCCTGCGTCTACACTACAGTTTCCTTAAGTCGACTTAAGCAAGCTGCTTAAGTCGACTTAAGGAAAATAAAGTCAACTTAATTAAAATTAAGTCGACTTTATAAAACCACCTTCCTAGTAGACCTAAGGCTTAAGTCGACTCCCTAGAGTCAACTTAAGCCAGTGTAGACATGTGGTAGCCCTAAGTCGACTTAGGGCTACCCCAGGGCTACACCAATGCCCTCCCTGCCGGGGGGGGCACAGGGGGAGCCTGGCATGCCCCCCCACCTGGCAGGGCAGAGCCCTGCCGACCCTGCCCCTATGCCCTGCTAGGGTCCCTGTCCCCCTTTGCCCCATTGTACCTAGGTACAATGGGGCAAAGACTGAGCCCCCTGGCATTGGGCAAGGGGTGCCCTCCTGCCCCCATGGACCTGCCCTAGGTCCCCCTAAGCCCCTAGAAGTCAACCTAGGCGTCCAGTATGGACACTCTAGGCCGACTATTTAAGTTCCCCTTTAAGTCGACTTTATTTTTAAGTGTAGACACACTAAGTCGACTAGTTAAAGTCAACTTAGTTAAAGTCGACTTAAATTACCAAGTGTAGACATAGCCAGTCAGATGGAGATAGATCACTTTGGAATTCTGCCTTTCAACAATATTACCTTAGATTGGCAGAGGAGACCTCATGCTAGTTTAATTCCAGAATTATTCCAAACAATCATTTCAGCCATTCTTCTCTACAAGATAAATCACAAGCCATCTTCTACTCTGAAACACAGAATTATTAAGCTGTATTAGAAAAAGTTGTTTGTTATAAAGCATGCTCATTTTTTAGTTAAAAAGAAACCTTAAAGACAAGAATCCCCTCTTTCACTTTATGTGTAATACACAAATGAAGATTTGTGCTCCTCTACTGAGAGAAAGTAGATCTTTCAGTTTACAGATAGCAGAGCACAAAAATAATTGCATATTATTTTATGTTTCAGGTAGTTGTCTCTTTAACATAGCTGTTATAACCAATTTATATATATAGTAGTGAAAGAGTACATGCGGTGTCATTATTAAAGGGTCTGAGTATGGGAATGGGCACTAGGAAACCGTAGATTTTAATCACAGCTCTGACACTGACTCACTCCATGATTGCAGGTAAACCATTCTACCTCTCTCTGTCCCATTACCTCTCTAAAATGGGGGAAATAATGATAATATGCTCCCTGCCACATTCTCTATTGTGGAGTATATTACCTTAGTTTAACTATAACCGTTTTTTATTATGTTAAGTGCTTGGTATTATATTAATACAGCTTAACACAATAGACTTCTTTAAAAATACATTTACTGTGCACGAAATCAAATTAGAATAAGAAATCCAATGAAGTGAATAATTAGTAAATAAAAGAATAAACCTTTTAATGTAACAGCTTTCTCCTGTCAATCAATCCATCTCAAAACTCCCATTGGCATTCGTGGACATCGTTTCTACAGTCCAGCCACCTAAGTAACTTTATTGGGTCCCAGCAAATTCTGTAGGGGCATAAAAAAAAATCTGTTTGGTTTAGATTTTTGTATGGTGTCAGTTATCACAGCATCAACTGATGCCCCAGAATATCTTGAATATATTGAAGCTAAAGGGCTGAAACAGTTTCCATTGGAATTGGGCACTTTTGAAAATCCCACTAGGCACCTCTCTCTTTAAGTGCTTTAATATCTTTTAAAATAGAATACGCTAATGGTTACCTCAGATATCATTAATGATATTTTCATAATCTGGGCACAAAACCTGAACTGCCTCAGATATCCACCACAACTTTAATAGTCACAATCCATCCAACTCTAGAATTCTCCCACAACAGCAGCTGCTTTCTGAACACTATGATCAACTTCAGCAAAGGAACCCTATAGATAGCTGCATACAAGAAATCCACAGATCTCCAAAATTACTTCCACAGAACCAGTGTCCACTTCAGATACACCAAAAAAAATCTGTTATCTACAGCCAGGCACTCAGATAATACACATTATGCTCCAAGGAGAAAGTCCAGGACACAAACCTTAACACACTTTAAATTGCCTTCACAAAACAAGATTACCCCTCGGAATGACACCCCCCCCCCCCCACATCACTAAGAAAATCTGCTTCAATATGGGGTTGGGGGAGGAACAAAAAAAAACAATCCCTCTGACCCTACACCTCTTGTTGTCTTCTACCACCCCAACCTGGAAACCATACAAAGTATCATTACTGGTTACAACCCATACTCAAGGAGACTGCATCCTGAAAAGAAATTTTCTTGAACCCTCTCCTCTGGTCTTCAAACAATCTTCCCCCAGTCTTGCCAAGCACATCCTCAAAAGCAAGCTCTGCACAGACCAGAGCACACAACTCAAAGTGGCACCAGATCCTGCCAGAACAACAGATGCAAAGCCTTCAGACATATCTCCACTGCTACAATGATCAATACCCCCCCAATACACCTTCCAAGATCTATAGGTCCCACTCATACCTATCACCACACACGACATATCTCATCCAGTGCAACAAACACCCTACCCAGAACCATGTGGGTAAAACTAGACTATCACTACATTCTCTATGAACTCACACTGAATAAAAGACAAAAACACCCCATCACCCAAGGGCAAACACATTTTAAGAGCTGATCACCCATCTCTAACCTCTCAATGAAAACCTCACCAACACTTTCAAAAAAATAAGACTGGGGACTTGATAACTGCTTGAAACTGAAAATCATGAGCTCAGCAAAGACATTGCTTTTATGGCTCATTACAACACATTGTAACCTGCTAACCTTCTTTTGGTCTATGACTGAAAAGGTGTTAATTGCCTACTACAATGTAAGTGGTACCCCACAACATGTGGTCATCTGTTATGCTTTTTTTTGTCCCACCTTGTATTTAGATGCGATACTCCAATGATTTTTCCCAAATCTGAAAAGCTATGTGTAAGCTCCAAAGCTTGTCTCTTCCACCAACAGAAATTAGTCTAAGAAAAGAAATTACTTCACCCACCTTGTCTCTTCAAAAAACTGCCTTTTGTGGCCTCTCATCACCTGCACAGTAGAACTCTAAGGTCCTAATGTGTCAGTGGGGAAGTATTTGGGCTTAATTATGTAACATGTTTCAGAGTAAAATTAAATAAATGATAAAAAGAAGAGTAGAGTAAAGGAGTAAACCCGTAAAATCACTTAACATTTGGTATCCCAAAAATGTAACCTGGTCTGTAATCAGGCCTCTGAGTAAAGGGGAAGTGGTGAGGACCAGTACCTTTGGCCCTAGACCTGGCTCTCTACCTTGATTTTGACACTGGCGTAGTTGTTGGGAGACATTGGTTTAATTCCCTTCTCTGCCACAAGCTTCTAGTATGATGCTGGATAAGTCACTTAGGCTCTGTTTGCCTCAGTGAAATTGGGGATAATAATATTTTCCTACCTCATAGGAGGGTTGGGAGGAGGAAGACTTATGGTGTGCTTTGAGATGTTTTATAAGAGCTAGCTAGTATTATTTTACTGTAACCCTGGAGAAAATATGCTTCAATCTCCCACCTGTAAAATGGGGAGCAAGGACACCTTCCTTTGTAAAGCACTTTGAGACCTACAAACAGAAAAGCATTATATCAGAGCTATATCAATACCTGTGAAAAGATTAGAAATGGATGTATAAGTGAATAACATTTGTATACAGGAAAGTCAAGCATTTAAAAGATTTGGTGCACACAATACAGTATTCATATAGGGGAAATTCTGCCTTCCTTACAGCCACAGAAGACAACTAATTACAACTGTATGTGATCCTTTTCCCCTCTGAGAGACGCCCCTCCTATTACTTAGTTCAAATAGACTGGCCCCTTTCTCAAGCACTGAATAATCAAACTAAGTAAAAGCAAATTCTGACAATTAACTGTGGTCCAGCTGAGTAGGAAATAGTGCTACAAAATCATATAAATACAGGAAAACTTAAATTTTATTGTCAAACACTGTGTCTCAGTAGTTTGAGTAATGTCAGAAAATTCACCCAGCTAGGTCTAGGATAACTAAGAAAAATATTCATTTAGCAATGTTTTATTATATATCAATGAATAAAATCATGACACTATTGCATACGAGTACTGTTTTGACATAACATTTGATCATGATTTATATGGCTAGGTACAGGATAGAAGTCTTATGTAATTTGTATGTATCTATTATATTATTAAAGGTTAGCAAAAGTAACACCTACCATACATACATTGTGTGAAAGAAGGAAAATATCTTAAGTAAGGTTTCATGCAAAAAGCTTCATCACTTTGTTCTGTAGTATTTTATACCTTGAAAATATTGCCTTTCTACAAAATTTAGATAACATGAGTTTGATTTTAAAAGTATATAATAACATTACATCCAAAATATTGCTTACAAGTCATAGTGCTATTCTAAACTATTCTTGAAATAGTCTCTTTTGTAGGTTTTGGTGAGTAAATTGGAGATTTAAAAAATCCAACACTACATGCAACTAGAAAAGCATTGCCAGTTCTTTACCATTCTAATTTACCTGTATGTTATACAGATCCATCTCTAACTCTTTCTTTCTTTTAGATTGTAAGCCCGCAACACTGGGATTGCCTCTTTTCTGTGCTTACATAATGCTCATAACAACAACATACTGCAGTTGTGGCTATTTATAATGCCATCTCCTCCATTCGAGCTCTTTGGGATAATTAAAATTAAGCATGTTTGTAAGGTCCACCTGCGGGCACACTGCTGTGTTTTATTAACACAGAACCCCACTGATTTCTTTGGAATGCCAACTGGGTACAATAGTCTGCCCTTACGTTATCAGTTGCAGCAAGGATGCCCAAGAGTTTATGGAATGGGAGACTTTACAATTCATTAAAACAGAAGTCATTTCAACTAGGGCTTTTTAGTTGACCCATAATTAAACTAAGAATTTTGCCTTTTTATTTCATTTTCTACTAGAGTAATTTAAAAAAATACATAATTAGATATTTTTCTGATTATCATTTAATTGCATTGTAACAGCCATTTAACTCTTACTATTGAAATATGATCAGTTACAAGAAATTACTGGCATTTTATTTCTTCTGCATATTTCAATTATAGGAATAAAACATTTATCTGGATGATCGGACCAACTCAGGAAAATAAGAATTAGTCTGAACTCTACCCAGACATCTAACAGAACCCAACATTTTGGGAGGTTTTTAACAAGTCCGGTTAAGTAACACTATTACCAAGAATGTAATCAGCTTTAAGTAATTGTTTGCAATAGAAGATTATTTTAAGTCCTATTTTGAGATATAATTTGATAACTCATCCATAGGAAGCATAATGCAGACTATTTTGATTGTGCTGCCCTTTCATTACTATAAAACATTTATCTCATAGTATGTCTTTGAACCCCTTACATGAAACCCGAATGGGATCTGCATTTTACACATACGAATTATCACAAAGAGCTCTACTGGAGGAGATGGCATTATAAATAGCCATGACTGGAGTGTGTTATTATTATGAGCATTATGCAAGCACAGAAAAGAGGCAATCCTAATGTTTGGGGCTTACAGTCTAAAAGGTACTTAGGCATTCTGAAGTTGAACATCATGGCACCTAATTTTTAGATGTCTAGGGGAAAAAAATCACAGGAACAACATTGTGGGCCACAAAACCTGAGTTAAGTGCCTACGCTACCTATATAGCAAATGGGGAGACATAGGTTCCTTAGAACATAATTCTCAAAGGCCAGCTTGAGAGATTGAGTAAAGGGGTTTGTGCTAAACCCTCCCCCTCTCTCAGGCATAAATATGCAAGTCCAGACTTCAAGAAGTTTCCTCTTTCTACTTAATGATCCATAAATGGGAACCTGTTGCCTGGAGTCAGTAGTCTTAGGTGTGCAAGAAGTTGTGGATCTGAGTGTAGGACCCTACTGGGCACAACACAGAACCAAAGATGGTCCCTATCCAAAGAGTTTACAATCTGCGTAGGAGATAAGAAAGAACAGGTAGCTACAAACAGACAGATGGTGGAGCAAGAAAACAAAAAAAAATCCTATGTAATTACATCATGATCAAGTCTCATTGTGCAGTTCACATGTTATATCACTCTCTGAAGTATCCAAGAACATTATTGATACAAGTAATTAAGAAATAGTTATATTTGTTTTATAAGGAAATAATCAGAAACATAACATGCCACTTTGTAAATGCATTAGTCCATATTGTAGAACAGAAGCTTTTTCAAAAGTAGTTTTATCAAGCCCACCATATTCTTTGATCTGAGCATTGTTTTTATCCAGTTATGAACCAAAAGTTTAAAAGAACCTCAATCCAGCTTCTAATTTTGTTTACAACTGACTTTAAATTCAAAACTAAGCTTTAGGCTAATTAGGGACTTCTGATAACACTTAAGCACATGTAAATCTTTACTTAAGCAAGTAACCCCACTGAAGTCTTTGTTTGCATAAGATTAAACAATTAGAAGTTCTTTTTAAAAGTTAGTCTCTATATTTCACAAAATCTAGGAACAGAATCTCATCAGATCTGTCTAGATAACCTGATGGGCCAGCTGCTATTTTCAGATCTCATATACTCTAAGAATACCACAAGTCAGAGGCACATGAACTCATTTGGAGTATCAATGAAAACAGAAAAAAACTCCTGAGTACATAATATTAAACACAACAAGCCACCCATTAGAACTTCCCAGATTTTCCAACCCCCTTATTCATTATAAGAAACAGCTTGGGTCTTGGAAGTGACAGAATAAAATTTGAAAAAAAGTTAAAATGTAAGTCTACTCTGACAAGTTACTATGAGCATGGTATCCTGTGTTCCTTGCTTATTATCTTCAAGATGTTCAATATCAAATGTGCTCAGTTTATCAGGAACATTTTACTAACTACCATCCCCACAAACACACTCTTAGAATTTGAAAGTTGTGTGTGTAGGGCAGCCCCTTTTCATCAACTGTAAAGATTTTATAAATTAAAGTCTGCCTTCTGTTACATCTGTGAAACTCTATGCCTTAATAAGATTACATAGGTGTTACTGTTTGGGCTTGTAATTGCAATGTAGTAAACAAGACCTTGATGCTGCAAACATATTTGCAGAGCTTTATGCATTGATTTCAATGGACTATTAACATGCATAAAGCTAAACAGAGGTGGAAATATTTGCAGAATCAAAGCCCAAGTCTATTTTTCATCCACAGGAGGTATAAAATCCAGTTTGGTCTATCTTACCCATGTTGACTCTGCAAGACTAAAGGAACAAAAGGGTTTGGCATGGGTAGGGTTTTAGAGGTTTTTTTGGTTGGTTGGTTGGTTTTGGTCACTAATTCACATGGTATTGTTTCTAGTCCCTGATTGGATGACCAAATCTTTATAAAAACAGGATGAGGGGTTTTCTCAGAAAAGTGGGGTGGGAGAAATTGAGAGTCAGAGGGAAATAAATGCATTTAAGGAATTTTGATCCATGTTAAAGCTTTTCTACACAGAAGAACATTATATTTGGCAATATACAGTATGTAGATCTTAGATTTAAAAACAGTAGGTTTCTCCTTTCTGAAGGAAAATATATACATATCTCTAATAGAAACAAGATTTATTAGACTTACTGGTTATTTAGCAGACTTTAAAATTTCTCATTATACTTCTATGTAATGCTTTTATTAGTTAGTTACATGACTGATGAAATAAAAAGGGTTCTAGGAATCCTATTTCTCTAACTTTTAAAAAACCATTCCTAGAAAAGTCATATTCTCTCAAATGTTGCAATAGAGAAAAACCTCAAAGTCCTGGAAGATAAAACACTGCAAACATCAGTGCTCAGTCAGTACGACACCCCATATATGCTGAGTATCTTTAATTATTATTTTTTTAAGTTCCTTTTATATTTAATTTTTTTTTAAAAAGAGTAAAAACTTGCTTTCAGCATATGAGTCACATGAAAAGATCCTTTCAAACAATGGTCCTTAGTCCCAAATAAGATATATTAGTTTCCGGAAAGCATTCAACTACAACTACCTACATTAAAATAGGGCCATAACTCTTTAAACAATACAACTTGTAAAATATTTTTTAAAAAATATCTACTGAATAAAAATGAAAAGCTCATAGCATTAATATATATATACATATCTTTATATATATCCTTTTTCAATGAGTGCTAAATCAGTTCTGGTGTATGATCCAGCCTGCTAGGAAGGGGAAACCCTTTGCAACAAGTTCTCTGTCCTCAGAGGAAAGATCTCTTTAGTACCTTCCTCTATGGCAATGTACTGTTGCTTCTTCTGCAAACACTGAAGCTCCTTTGGAAATTGTTCTTGTTCTGAAAACAGCTTCAGGACTTCATTGAGCTCCTTGTTCAAGTTCCCTCTGCCTTTGAATAAGAGTCTAGAGTCTACTAGAGCCTAGTGAATTCTGTAACAGAGTACATGCTGGCATTAAGCGCAGCATGTATAGCCTCTTCCACCACAGCCACTCCTCGTGGTTTCTCACCTTTTTTCCACTCTGATGCTCCTGTTGCTTGTTCTCCCTTCACTCTATGCCATTGCAAGGAACTTGTCTAGCTTTTTGTGCCTAGAGCAGTGGCTCCTTAGGAGACAATTCTGCACATCCCTGTAAGGGCCTCCTTCATAGGTGGTACCAAAGAATATTCATTATGAGACAATCATTCCACTATCACAACGTCAGGATGTACTCCAGGAAACAGTGGGACAACTAAATATCTTTCTAGCCCAGAAGTGCTTCAAGAACATTATTGTCACAGCTCTCATCAATTCCCCTGCCTCCTCAAGACTTCTGCTCATTGTATATTTATATGCTTTTGTTCCTCCTCCTGGTCCTTTCTCCAAACCACCCTCCGTCCTATTCCCACTTTTCCAAACTCACAGAGCTCTTTCAAGATGGCAGTGCAAACACTTCTACTGCAAATACTCACTGTAAATACATATGTATTCAGATTTATACTATAAATAAATATATTCACTATCCTCATGGAGTTCTTTCTGCAGCTTTGCTCATACAAATATTGATAAAAAAACTGATCATAAAACCAACAAAATAAATTCCTAAATTTTAGTTGTATGGATGGTCTCAAAATGTTTACAGTATTTGTTCAGCCCTATAAATAGGAAACATAAAAGGAAGGATAGCTATTGAGTGGGAAGGAGATATGAGATTACAAAAGCAGTCATACTCCTAGATATCCATGGCCTGGTTTTCTGGGTGCTAAAGTTCTGGGTGCTCCTCTTTACTTCAATAGAAAATGCGGTTGGCAATGAACAACAAATTGGAAATAAGCTTTCCAATATATTTTGGCAGGAAAAAAGTTTCTTCTGTCTTGGCCTGTACTCAAAATGTCACTAAATCACAAAGTTGAGAAGTGATATTTGTCTACTCAAGTCTGATGACATTATATCTAGAATATTGTGTGCAGTTCTGGACAATTTAGGACCAAAAAGATGTTGACAAACTGGATATAAAGAAAAGGAATTGCATGAAGAAAGCTTACAATAAATATACTTGGTTACATTAAAAACTAGGAGTTACATTAAAGCCATCTCCAAATACTTAAGAGCGGTCAACACTAAGAAAGGAAAGGAATTTGTTTAGGGTGCTACAAGAAAATATGATCTGCAGCTCTTTGATCTCAAGATAGGATATTATCAGATCTCATGAGCTAAGCATAGGTAGGTCAGGTGAGTGTTTGTATGGAAGACATTCAAGTGCTATCAGAAGTTATTTTTATAAATCAATAGGTAGCATGCTTCCCTGTGAGTGAGAAACAAATCTGTGTTAACATAGTGTATTATTTTGTCAGAAGTGTCATGCTATGGATGACTGCAAAAGCAAGGTCCTACAGCTGTGGTCATTAGAAGTCCCATGGTAATAGATTGCACAAAAAATAGGCTGAAATGACCAATTCTAGTTGTCATAGTATTTCATTAATTTACCCATCTATTCAGTGTCCATATGAGTCACAGACTGTAAATTCATAAACTATTTGAGGTCAGATGAACACCAAATTTATGTTCACACAAAGTTTGCAGACACACCGTTTATTTCAAAGTTGCAAGCATTGCTCATGGGTTTACTTTTGTCCACAAGATCCTACTGTCAGCAATGTATTACTAAATTTGAACATTGCTATATCTGACCTGTGCACTGTATCCAGGCAGACATGGGACTAAAGAGGAAACATTCAATGCTGAATAAAATAATAAAGTCAGAGGCTTGTCTTGTCTACACAAAAGTATGACAGCTGTAAAAAAGAATAAAGAAGTTTCAGTAACTGTAATTGTCGGTAATATGTAAAATTCAAGTTCTGGGAACCTAAAAAGGAAAATAGGGCCATGCCTGCCAATCTGTGTGAAGATGTTTATATATAAATGAACAATCGAATGCAAGAATTACTGAAGTGGGATTTTCTCTCACAAAAGCTCATGCAATAAATAAATTTGTTAGTCTTTAAAAGTGCCACAGGACTCCTTGGCTATGTCTACACTTACTAAAATTAGTTCAAATTAGTTAGTTCGAGCTAACTAATTCAAACTAATTTTAGTTAGTTCGAATTAGCTTAATTCAAACTAGAAAAAATTAGTTCGAACTAAGCGAGTGCCATTGCTTAGTTCAAATTAGCGATCCCCATTGATTTCAATGGGCCGGTTAGTTCGAACTAAGAAATTAGTTCGAATTAACATGGCCACATTGGTTAATTCAAACTAGTTAGTTCGAATTAACCCTTACTTCTAATGCCCTATTCGAAGTTATTGGTTTGAATTAAGGAAGCCCTTAATTCGAACTAATGAAAGCCTAGTGTAGCCATGGCTTTAGTTAGTTCGAATTTAGCCTCCTTAATTCGAACTAACTTGCCAGTGTGGACATAGCCCTTGTTTGCTTGGCTGACCTAGACTAACACGGCTACCCCTTTGGAACTTAACTAAATAAATACAAGAAGAAACATGACAGTAAAACAGACATAGTAAAGTATCTGAGACTGTGAAGCCTCTCTTTTGCCATCCCTGAGTCTATACTCTTCAAGGACTAATAAATTACACCTCTGCTCCTGGAGTCATGTAATTATGTGAGAATCTCTGTTGTAATTTTTATTAAAGTAAATTTCTTACTCTTATGGTTGTAGAGCAAACCTTCAAAATTTGACTCATAAAGGCTCAAAACCCTGAAGGCGAATTAAAAACCCCATAAATTATTTTTAAAATCTCATTTCAAATTAATCTCAGGATTTTAGGGGCATGGATCACAATATGTGAATGCTTAGGTTTAACTATATTGTTTACAACTTTCATTTTAATCAAAAACTAGAATGATATAAATTTAACATGGTGCACCCTAAACAGAAATGTTCACCTAGTCAACTAATAGATCTCAAAATATAATTGTAAATGAGAAATCATTACTGAGCAGGTCTTATGCGTGTGTTTCTGTTTGGGTCCCACAAGGCCAGTTATTGAGCTTACACTATTTAATGTGTTTATCAATGACCTGGAAGATGACACAAAAGTTGGGGGAGTGAAGAAGACAGGCCATGATACAAAATGATCAGGATCACTTGATAAATTGGGTGCAAGCAAATGATATGTGTTTCAGTATCATTAAATCTAAGTGTATACATCTAGGAACAAAGAATGTATGCCATGCTTACACAGTGGGAGATTCGGCTCTGGGAAGCAGTGACTTTGAAAAAGATTTGGGGAACAAGGTGTTCTAATCAGCTGAACTTGAGCTCCCAGTGTGGCATTGTGGTCAAAAAGGCTAATGCAATCCTTGAATGCATAAAGAGGGAAATCTTCAGTAGGAGTGAAGAGGTGATTCTACCTCTGTATTTGGCACTGGTGTGGCTGCTGCTGGAATATTAGGTCCAGTACTGGTGTACCCAATTCAAGAAGGATGTTGATAAATTGGAGAGAATTCAGAGAAAACCAATAGAATGATTAAAGGATTAAAAATATGCCTTATGGTGATAGATTGAAGGAGCTCAATCTATTTAGTTTAACCAAGAGAAGTTTGGAGTGACTTGATTACAGGCTATCAGTACCAATATTTAAAAGTGTCTCTTCAGTCTAGCAGAGAAAGGTGTAACATGATCTTATGGCTGGAAGTTGAATGTAGACAAATTCAAACTAGAAATAAGGCATACATTTGTATCAGTGAGAGTAATTTAACCATTGGGACAATTTTGCCACAAGTCATGGTGGACTCTATCACTGGCAACCTTTAAATCAGGATTAGATGTTTTCTGAAAGATATGCTCTAGGAATTATTTTGAGGACATTCTATGGCCTGTGTTATATAGGAGGTCAGACTAGATTTTGACAATCGTCCCTCCTGGCCTTGAAGTCTATGAAACTCTGCACACACGCGTGAGAAAATTCCCCTTTAGAACCAGGAGACAAGTCAGGCAAAACAATAAACAGTAAAAATACTAAGACAACTTCCCACTAATTAGGGAGATTACAAGAATGTGAATGGTGTTTAGGACTCTGTCTCACTCTGATGGTATAAAAGAACTCTGATACACAGAAACAAACTGATTTCCCCTTGTAAAACCAGGCGATTCTTTTATCACATAAAATACTAAGTGATGATAATTTTAAAACATTTCTCACTAATTGGAGAAATTACCAGAGGCTAAACTGGGCATAGGTCTCTGTCCAGGAATAATACAATACAGGCCCCAGGCAGATAGCAAAAGTAAATATAGACATCAACATAAAAAAAAAATGTCTCTTTGTAAAACTGAGAGATATTTATGTCAGGTCAAATAAAAAACAAAAATAAGACCATTCCCAGAGGAATTACAGAAGGTAATAAATATCATATCACAACAAGAACTAGTACTAGTGCTAGCAGAAAATATATTCTTCCAGATTTTTTTAGTAAGATCATCTCTGCCTTCTATAATTCTCAATACAGCTGGGCAAATATAGAGAGCAAAAAAAAAATCACAAATATCCTTTTCAGTGATGCCTACCAATTTGCTTCACTATTTTTGATGTGACCACTAATATTCATTAACATTCATAGTTACATGTTTGTTATATTGTCAGAAAGTGGAGGTGTCATAAATGTTCATACAAATACTTGTACAAATACATTTTTCTTGTACATGTTTGTTCCAGAATGGTTTGTGGAATGGCTTTGAAAATTCATTGTAGGCTTGTGAACTCAAAGGTCATCCAATCACAAAGCAGAAACAATAGCATGTGACTTAGATGACCAATCACATATGAGAATACTGAATCAGGAGTGTTGAATCCTTGCATGAATACTTAGTCAAGAGTGACCAATTCACAGGACAAGGTTTGTTTGCTTAAAAGATTGGTCTAATAATGAATTAATAGTGGGGAGATAAACCAAAAGAAACAATCTGGCTGTGGAATATTACAGAATAAATTATGTGTTCTGAATAGCTCATGTGGCTCTAATACTGAATGCTTTTTCCTCAAAAAATACTTTAAAAAGATTTTAAGAATTCTTTTGTGGGAGTGACAATGAAAATGGTTACAGTCATGTGGCACAAGTTTGAAGCCACAGAAAGGAAGCGTGGCTTGGTGTGAAAACCAGCAACTTGAATACTGTTATCGCACCTGGATTTACAGATTTAGACCCATGAACCTTTATCTGAGGAAGTATAAGAAGTGGCAGTTTTCACTGAGCAGCTTTTCATAACCCTGATTCCCTGACCTACAAAAGGAAAGTTGAACTCTGTCTGCCATTCTCCAAAAAGTAAAGCTTACAGTACTACAAGGAAGGAGCATGTGAGGGAACATGTATTCTCACTGTTCTTCAGTTCCAGGTTCTATTTTGAACAAGTGATGCCGCTTTTTTCTAGAATAAAACAAGGAATGCTAAGCAAAACTAATTTGGGCTAACTTGTTTCTCACTGGAAGAAGGGTACAAGAAAAGAAGGGTTAAGAACATTAACTAGGATTAACCATGTCACACAATCAGCACAAAGTCCTGATTGCTATTATAGTTGAAAATTTTCTCAATAGTGCTATATGTGTCATTCATTCCATTTTGATTCATTGTTCTAATACTTGTATTATGAAACTTCTGCAAAGAAAATGTCAGCGATCATTCCTGTAGGGATGCACCATCAAGGGAAGAGAATTTATAATGAAGCCCAAACAAACGTTTTTGACACACTTGCTTTCTTGTTATTGTTAGCATCATTAATTATGTCATCTATGATCTCAGCATAGTTCTAGAAGTAGGGTTTGCAGGGCAAAATTATTGAAAAGAGGAGATATGGTTATTTTTAATGCTTTGATATATTTAAATTAACCCCTGGAATCTCATTTTACTATGTATTTAAAAATTATGCTTGTGCAAAATATGTGGGGGAATTTTCAATCCAAGTCTTTGAAATGCCAGACAGAGTTTATATAGTATATAATGTAGGGCCACAGCCAGAGCAGATCAGAGGATGGCAAGCTATCTTAAACAGCTACCTGGGAATTCCGCTTTCATAGGGGGCTACCAAGGTAGCATAAAGCCTGTGTACCCAACTCTACAGCACCTATTCTTGTTCTCCCCCCTTCATCTCCCTAGACAGTTGCAATGGGTCTGGTTGGAACACCTTGTGCATCAGTGATTCCAAGCCCTGTAAAGGTCCCTGAGTTGCACAGGGCTTGACGCAACCCCAGATACCCCTAGAATAAGAATGGCATAAAGGTGGCTACTTCTGTCTCCCTTCCTCGGGTCTTGTGCTCAGAAGAGGTTGGCTCTCAAAATTCAGACTAAAAAAGTAACTGGCTTTTGTGGGTTAACAGATGAAAGTAAATCCATTTTTTTAGCATGGTACTAGTAGTCAATGTCAGAGTTGATCAAATTTTTTTAATTTCAAATATTTAATATTTTTTGTCCAGAAGAAAGAAAAAAATTTCATCATTTCTAAAACCATGGAAGATGGTGATTTTGAAGGTGAACCAAATCTCCTATCTTATGTGCAGGAGTCACCTGGTGGCATAGTTCCATAGTTTTATGAGTTCTTTTGTTTAGCATACAGTCACATCAATCATTAGAGAAATGCTGTTTTGTTAATTTTGTGCTGCAAGCTGTAGTGGAGTTTGCTTTCTGTCTTAATCTCTCTAACTATAGTCAATCCTTCAAGCATAGATGTAGGTCCAGGAATCAGGAATTGCTGTTTTTGATGAGATTCTTGAAAGAGTGATGCTTGATGTTTAACCATCTCTGTTCAAGGACTGGTATATGTTATGTAAACGAAAAAAAATTATGCCAAGAAAATACCCATATTCCATTTCCCTGATTTCTCCCCCAATCAGGAACTCATCAACAAGACGATGAAATCTGCTAATACTTCAACAGAGATGCATGCAGCATTATATCTTGGTATGGAAAAATATGGCCACACTCGATCCATGATAAATTATGTACACAGTACGTTTGGGACCTTGGGAGAATTTAAGACCAGATCTGATGCCCTTGAAGTCAATTGGAATCTTGACTTCCAAAATGTTTGAATCAAGCCTTTACTGAGGAATATCAGATTCTATATGTCTCCATTATATTCAGGCCTCACACTACTTACTTCATTTAGAAAACTGAGGATTTGTTTAGATATTAAATGTCTTCCCTTTACAATATACCCTCTCTTTCTCCATCTTTAATGCCAATTCAGAAGGCTCAAAGCATTAATACTGAGTCAAAGCAGAAACCCCTTCTAACACTTCACCTAGAAAGAAATAAGTGAGGACGACCACAAGAGTGAAAGATCTCAAGAGCTTGGGTGTTTCGATTATATTTTTATGACTGAATCCATACTCAGGTATTACGCAGCATCCGATGTTTCTGAATAAATTTTTTTAAATCCCCAAATTTTCCCTCAGTACAAAAAGAAATTTCTGAATAGAAGCAGCACTGCTGTTGAAGCTTGACTGGAAGGAATACTGAACAAGATTTTAATGTAATATTTGGGTAAGAAAAGAAGTATATCAGTGTTTGAGTGAGGCTGTTTTGTTGTTTGAAAGTTATCTTGGATAACTTTAGCCCAAAAGAAACCTAAAAAAATGAGTAGAAAGCTCAAACCAGATTTATTTTATGAGCCTACTATTACTTGTTGTCCAGAGTTCACATCCCTGGGGAGCAGCTTACTAAAGCTATGTAGGCAGAAAGTGGGGCAAATACTACGTAACAAATAACTTGTTCAAGAATCTTCCACCTCTAGGTCTCTTATTAAATTGTCTACCAACAAACAGGGGTTTTTTCCTTATATTTATTTGGAATTATTTGTTGAAAAATGCCTGTGAATTAGTCTGCAGATTTCCTCAATCCAAATCATGTGTTTGCTTTTTAAATGAGTTCCAGTTGGAGAAAGTAGGGGAAGTGCATGAACTTCCCTCACTTTCTCCCACTGGGAATTGATGTTAAAGTTCCTGTACTCCTGCCTTGCATGACACTTTTGCACTCATAAGGTGCAAAAACTGTTCCTTCCTATTCTTATATAGACAGAGCCCCAAAGCTACTATTGGCAAGGAAGTGAAATGTACCCACTGATAGGGTACAGCCAGTGGTTAAAGTATAATTTGACAGGCCTTGGAACCCTCCTAATCTCCGGGCCCCCTTCCCATATTGTCTGGGCCCCCTTCATGCGTGTGTGGGCCCCAGCGCAGGTAGGCATTTGCAACCACTTCTCAGTACCACATGCATCGGTTATCGCTCCATAAAAATATTTATAATTTTATATGGCGTTTATGTCTATAGCAATTATTGTCACAAACTAGCAAACACTGCATAACACAAGAAGTATTGTGATTAACAATGGTGGGGTGTAGGACCTGCCAGCAGCCAGGACAGGGCGAAACATGCGTTCTGCCCAATTTTTCTATTTTTAGGGGTCCTGGAACTCTGGCCCCCTCAAATTTGTGGGCCCCGGAACTGCGTTCCGGTGCGTTCCCCCTTACTTTAACCCCTGGGTACAGCAGTAAGCCAGATCCCTCTGCATAAAAGGGAGCTCAAGAAGGAACTGTCCCTGAAACAAAATTTATCTCTGAGTTCCCTTGCTGGGGCATACAAATTCCACACTATCCTTTACTAAAGCATATGCCTAGCTGGCAGAGTCGAGAGCTCTATGAACAGCTAGTAGTGAGTATTTGAAATCTGAGCTGCTTTGATTTGGATAGGTCACATAAGTTTCTGTTTCCTGTCTGAAGGAACACAGCTCTTAGAAACTGATTTCTGGTGCAAATGCCTGAGATTACAGATTAAAAATGTGCTTTACTTCAAACATTCTACCAGAGTTACTTAAAATTCAGTCTTTCCATGAACATCCCTCCAGTAAACTCATTTGCTAGAATATTTGCCAAAAGAGATGCAAACACAGTTGAAACATATTTATTTAAAAATTCAAGAGAATATCAAGGAAAACATTTGCAATAATTCCTTAGCTGCAGAGATATACTGAGTCCCATTTATTCGACACATAGTTCAGTCCAAAGTAGAAGGAAACATCCAGTTTCTGTAGGCAAAATTTTACATTTAGAAGGCCACATTTTAATTAAAAATGAGAAAAATATAATTATTTATGGAAACCATAACTGAAGATTTATATGGAGAAAATTGTTATGTTTTACAGGTAATACATAGCAGTATAAAACTCACAAAATAAATGCAAGGTATTATCATATCTTTCATTTGAGGATCAGTGTTTAAAATCAATTAAGATTCACAACAACACTCGGAGGTAGGTATATCCCAGATGTTCCTCATTTCAAAGACTATCAGTCATGTATGCACATTCCACTCAAACATGGTGTCCCCCTCCATTTTATTATTATTATTATTATTATTATTATTATTCACATCAGAAGTTAGTCCAATAAAAGATATTGCCTCTCCCACTTTGTCCCTCTGTTAAAGAAAGGGTCATTTGCCCTAAGGTTATGTCTACAGTATAGTTTTTTCATTCAAGTTAATTAATTGCCAATTAACTTGAGTTAGTTGAAATGTTTGTACATACTTGTCTGGACACCCCACAAATGTTTGGTTTATGGTAAACCTATGGTAAGCCTATGGCTGTCCTACATGATGACTCTGTTCAGAGAATTATTCCAACTGGCTAAAGCAGTTTTAAGATTACACTATGATACAGTGGTATACAAGGGGCGATGATGCAGTAGTATGAAAAATCTCCCCTCTAGTTTTTCTGCTGAACCATTTAGCATATCATACCACTCTTCTCTACTGCTTAAAAATGGCAGATTTAAAGCTTTTCATGAGCCAAATTTCTATCTCTAGATGTTTGTTTTATCCAGGTTAGGTATTTGACTCATTTTTTGCCTAGTCAGGACCCATTCCTGTCCAACTGAGGTCAATGACAAAACACCTATTGATTTCAACTGTAGCAGAACTAGGCCTCTGTCAATGCCTGTTAAAATTTTATAGCATCTTTAGGGTTTCTCAAGTATTTCTGTTGCTGCTCTCCCATGTTTTGTTGTCTTGGAACACTGTTTTAGCTGACCAAATATGTTTGATACTTTATCTCTTCATCAGTAAGTATCCATATCATTAAGAAAGGGGAGATAATCCCTAGCCAACATAGACTCATAGACTTTAAGGTCAAAAGGGACCAGTACGATCATCTAGTCTGACCTCCTGCAAAATGCAGGCCTCAAGACCTCACCCACCCACTCCTGCAATAGGCCACCAACCTATGACTGAGTTATTTACCTCCTTAAATCATGATTTAAGGATTTTAAGATACAGAGAATTCACCGGTAGGTGAGCCATACCCTATGCTACAGAGGAAGGCGAAAAACCCCCAGAGCCCAGGCCAATCAGCCCTGGGGGAAAATTCCTTCCCGACCCCATATATGGGATCAGTTAAACCCTGAGCACGTGGGCAAGTCTTAACAGCCAGTTACCCAAGAAACCATTCTCTGTAATAACTCAGAACCCACCCCATGTACTCTCCCCTTGTATATCCACCACAAGTAGCCAAATATCAGTCAGTTTCCAAAATAGGCTAATCATACCATCCCCTCCATAAATTTATCAAGCTCAGTTTTGAAAGCAGTTATGGTTTTTGCCCCCACAACTCCCCTTGGAAGGCTATTCCAGAACTTTACTCCTCTAATGGTTAGAAACCTGCATCTAATTTCAAGCCTAAATTTCTTGATGGACAGTTTATAACCATTTGTTCTGGTGTCCACATTGGTGCTGTACTCAAATAATTCCTCTCCCTCCCTGATATTAATCCCTCTGATGTATTTATAGAGAGATTGTAATCTGTATTTTCCATTGAACTAATCTTTCTCCTCCTTCCATAGCTGTTGTGGAGGCAGTAGTTTTGTTGGCTCAGGGAAGGGATTTATTTGTGCTAAGAGGCCTCGCCTTTTCCATGACGTGGAACCTACCTCTGCAGGAACTCCTTGTACATAGCTGCAGTACAGGGTCTGAGAGGGGACAAAAGGAGGAATAGGAGCAGGGCTAATGGATTCACATCAAAAATTTACCAGCTATTACCAGGAATCTGGGATTACTATAGCCTTCACAGTTGAATGGCAAATCCACTACCACTCCATGCCTGGACAGAGGGGGTAGGAGGGAAACTCCTTTTCTCCGAGTCCCAAACGAACCTACCTGAATTAAGTTGAGTAACTTAATTCAATTAATCATGGCACGTATATAATAATACACTACCTGGTTTTTTCCTGAGTGAATCCGAATTAAAGCATTTGTGGACCCTTTGTGGAATATTGTTCTCTGAGACATGATTTTCTTCATTTCCATACATTGCATGTTTTTCTCTCAAAAGCCAATGATTGTTTTAAGTTTTAAGTCATTATCTCAAATCATCTCTCATTGATTAATATGTTAATACTTGTGCAGAGCTGTGACTATACAAAATGCTTTAGAAGTGCTAAGAGTTATTATTAATTATTTTTATTAATTATTACTATTTGATTATTCCTACATCTCTGAACAACAATACATATCTTTTTATTGAGGTTACATGCACTACAAACACGGTATGATTCCATCACTTTATTTTGAGAAAATCAGAAAGATGCAGCCTTTGTGTTTTAGACTTTCATACATTACGCCCATGAATGTCACCATCTCTGCCTGCCTAAGGCCATATCTGTCAAAGGCAAATGCATTTTTAGCAGAACATGTTGGCATGTACATTACAGAAGTGAGTCTATATAACGATCTCCTTCCTAGGAAATATGGTGAATAACTTAAGCTGTTTTAAGAAGTTAATACTTTGTTTTGTTTTCTTCCTATATATTTTTTTTAAATTCTAGTATAGATTATATCAAAGAGGCCTCATTTGTATATAAAGGAAATAGTATTTGGTTACCATCAATAACTTGTAGGAAAATATAAATATAGTAGGAGTATAAAATATTAACCTTAGAATGTATATACTTAAAGAATAGCCTCATCTAAACAGTAAAATATAAAGGTCCAAGCCTGTAACCTTTACTCACATAGGTATCATATGTGAGTAGTTTCTCCCGGATCTCACTCTGTTATAAAGCTAAAGTAACTGCACTAACCTTAATGGATTTACTACAGATTTACACACTGTGAAATGAAATCAGAATTTGACCTTTAATTTCAATGGGGACCTTCTTGGGTGACTAACGTTATCTCATGTTGAACACAAGGTGCATGGTCAGGTTTTACTTACAGAACATTATCAATGGGGAAATGTTTAGAAAGAGGTTTTGAGAGGAATTCTTGGATCTATAACTGAGTTTAGCGAAGTCGGAAGCAGTCTTATTTACTAATATTGTCCTGACCAGGACAGAATACTGACTTCAGAGGACATCTGTGAGTCAAGTTCTCAGAACCTCCTTACTTACGAAAAATAATGGCAGTTTTCTGCTGATCGTTTAGTTACTTAATCCCTTTTGTCCTAAAAACATTTTCCAGTTTAAAACACATGCTGGAATACAGAACAAGGTTAAAGTCAAGAGTTTGTCTTTGAGGCCTTTCTCTGACAGCAGAAGACATAGAAAAATGTTAGTTTTTTGGATCATGACTTGAAGAGTCCCCAGCAGCCAAAACATCACCTTTAACATGGTTTCTATTTCTAAATATCAGTTGCTCTCAAATCATCTTTCTTATCTCAGTCAACATATTGATGTCATACCATCAGTACTTTTATTCTAGTTTTCATATATTTATTTCTTATGAAAAGTTTCACAATGGTCCATATCATGCCTTTGATTTTAAGCAGAACTCCCTATTAAAAGCAATGGGAGTTTTAGTTAGAAATCAATGACATGATTTGGCCCCTTATTACTGAACATCTCTCTAGGAATGGCACGGTGCTCCAGCTGGCAGGGAGACCCAGTCCTCCCAAAAAGCTGGAGCGAGGTCCCAGCCAGATGGGTGCCACAGGGCTCCCTTCTGGCTGGGACCGCTCGGGTCCCAACAAAAAGGGAACCCTGCGCTCCCGTTTTGCCGGGACCGCTCAGGTCCCGGCAAAAAGGGAGCCGCCGCTTCCGTCTGGCCGGGACCATTCAAGTCCCGGCCAAAAGGGAGCACCGCGGTCCCTCCTAGCCGGGACCAAGCGGTCGCGGCCAGGAGGGAGCATGGGAGACCTGTGTTCCAGCTACCCACTCGGCAGCTGGAGCCAAAGGCAGGTTTTGGGGTAGGCGAATCAGGCATACACCTAGGGCCCCGAGCTGCAAGTGGCCCCATCGCCTACCCCAAAAGCCACATCTGCCTTGGTCCACAGCAGAAGGAGAAGCTGGCCCAAGGGGCCAGGGTTGTGTAGGGGGAACTGGGGCCGGAGTCGTGGGGGAGACGGTCACAGAGGGGGCCCTGAAGGCCTATAGTGGGCCTTCTGAGCCTATAGGGGGCCCCACAATGGGCCTTTGTCTAGGTCCCCCAACAGCCAAAGGCCACCTCTGGCTGGAGCACGGGTCTCCCACTCTCCCTCCTGGCCAGGACCCCGAGACCCATGCTCCAGCTGCCAGCAGCCAGCAGCTGGAGCGCAAGTCTCCCACTCTCTCTCCTGGCCGGGACTGCTCGGCCCTGGCTAGGAGGGAGCGCGGGGCTCCCTTCTTCCCGGGACCCGAGCAGTCCTGGCTAGAAGGGTTCCCTTCTGTCCGGGACCTGAGAAGTCCCGAGCAGAAGGGAGCTGAGTCGTCCAGGGCAGAAGGGAGCTCCATGCTCCCTTCTTCCCCGGACCACTCCGGGGCTTGCTGCCTGGGGATAGCCAGCCCCATTTGGGGCTGGATCTCCCCAGGACAAGCCCTCCTAGCCTGGGGAGCCGAGGCTCCAAAGGAGCCTCATCTCCCCCTCGATCTAACTAGTCGATTTAGAGAGTCTAGTGTAGACTCTCTAAGTCAACTTAGTATGGCCCACTTTAAGTCGACTTAGGAGTCCTGTGTGGACTCTCTACATCGACTTAATAAGGTTGACCTAAAGTCGACTTTTTAAAGTCGACTTAGTAAAGTCGACCTAAATTCCCCAGTGTAGACATAGCCCAAGGGCCTTCTCAATGCCTGAAACTGGCAATTTAAAAGATGATAGTGAAAATTTAGCTTCTAAACAAGGTAAATCTAAAACTTCATTGTCTAAGAGACAATATATTTTTAAATAGTTTTTTAATATCTAAGAGGTGTGGGCATGATTTTAATCTACAAAATTTGTTTTACTTAAACATTTCAAATTGGTTTCTTTGTTTGATGTCAAGATAAAGTTTGCAGACTGACAATCCAACTGGAAAAACATTTTCTTTCCTTACTTAATTTAGACTAGTCCATTTTGTGTGTGGTGAGCATTTATCAGATAACTAGACAAATAAACAAGAACATAGAATTTTTATTTTAAGTTTACATGCAGATAAAGCATTTAAGACCAAAAATGGCTATGTTTAGTAGACAATGCAATACAATTCTGAGGCCTACTTTTTAAAAGTTCAGAAGCACTTTTGTTTATGCCAGAGTTGCATGTACAAAATGCCCAATGCACAAGAGCAAGCCATGTCTGTGCAAGAAAAAGATGACTAATAAAAATTAGATGTGTTTATTTGCATTGGACTATATGCACAAAAGTGTGCATACACTTTTAAAAGTGTATTTGCCAGTATGGTCAGGGACATAACTCAAAACTCTGGTTGACCTGAAACCTCTGACTACCAGAAGCTGGGAGTGGAAGACAGGGGTAGATCACTCCATTAACCCCCCTGTTCTGTATACTTCTCCTGAAGTTCTGGTACAGGTTGCTGTCCCAGACAGGATACTTGGCAAAATAGACCATTATCTGACCCACCCAAGCAGCTCTTCTGTTCTTAAAAAAGACAGGCCTGATTCTTAATTTGGGTGACTGCCCCCAGCTTATGGTTAAAAGTAACGTTGAATTCACTGAATAACACTAGTTGTAAAAGGAAACAGACCAGGATGCCCTATTTCCTGTTTAGGGCCAGATTCTGCTACACTTATTCATATGGAAATCAGTAGGATTCCTCACATAATACTACTTATTATGTGTAAAGGTGGCAAAATTTGGCTTTTTATTACATAGGCTTACATTTTCAAAAGTAGCCACTCATTCTGACTCCTTCAAGTTTTCGCTGCCCAATTTGGGAGAGGTTGGCATCTGCTTAATCAGATGGGACACTGCATTTCACTATGGAAATTGAAATCCAGCCAGGGAGCCCAACCCAGAGAAGACAGTGGGGCCCAAACTACAGCACCGGTGAGGCAATGCCAAACAGGAAAATTCAACTCAATGTTGAACTCACCCAAAACAAAATACTTTGGAGTTTTGCCAATGGAAAATCAAAAAATTTCAGCAAAATTACAGTTTCCCCACTAAAGAAGCAGTGTGCTTGGGTCTTAGGGGAAAGGAAATTATTCATCACCAGCAAATCAGGAACAGATCTTGCCATTTAAAATGTATATCCAGCATGCTTCAGTTTATTAACATACAGAATTCAATTGTATAACACTCACCAATATAAAAGAGATTTTTTTAGGTATTTTCATATTATTTCTAATAAATTAAAGTTACATAATATTTGCTTCTGGGTCTGGCAAAAGTTAACACCATTACACGATTTTTTTTTAAAAATCTGCCTGCTGTGTTTAAAATAAAGGTTCAGGGCTTGGAAGGAAATAAAGATTATAAACTGATTCAATTGTATAATAATTCAGCTCTCTGCCTCCACGGGGAGTACACTTGCTGAGCTTTCAGGGTCTGCTGGGAGATTTCACTGTCTATAATATAGTCTTTGGGCACTGTGTGAAAATGTGCTTGTATTCAGTCTCTATAACTAGATAGAGTGCCTCCATCAAAAAACAGAGGACTTCTGACAAGAAGTAGAAGTCCTTCCTAGCTCCATATTGGAAGCCAACAGCAAATTTCCCATTCACCTTACCCCCTTTTCTTTGTTCTTGATTGGTACATGGTAATTGCCACTTACGTTGTTGTTAAAGAACTGAAAGGAATGCACAGATCAGCGTGAGTATGATTTCTGACACTGTTTGCTGCATCAGAGATTCCTGATGTCATATACTAGGTTTTATGGATTGCAAGATTTGGGTCAGCAAAATAAATTTCCTCCAGGGCATATTGACTTGGTCTTAAGATTGCATTTTCTCTTTCTTTCTCTTGTTGCATTTGAGAATGTAATTTAGGGCTTTTGAGGTGCTGAACACTTACTGAAGGTACTGAGCAAGTCTCTGGTGATACTCAGCACCTTGCAGATTCATTGCGGTACCTTGCCAGCATTGGCATTCTATTCAGTGCTGGGGCAATTGGCTTCACCTGGCTATCCTGTAAATGTTTCCAAGAGATTTTAGATCTGTCCAGTCTTACGGTGTGCCATGTTGGTGTTTTTCTGGTTATAGCATACTTTTTATTCATTGTCATAATTTTAGGAGCAAAAACTCCTTGTGATTAGTTAGTGAGATTAGCCTTCATTAACTTAATGGGATCAGGATTGAGAACCAAAAGGCTAAACTAACAGATCAAAGTAGGGTTTGGGGTGAGCTCTTCAAGAACGCAAATAAGGCCACCTCAGGCATGAACCTGATTCTTCTTACAGCAAAGCATTCTTTCTTGATTCTTGGTTTGGGAGATGACTCTCCTGGAAAAGCTGATTGTAGAGTTGTGCCCATGCTTCCACTTTGTGGGAAGGTCTGCTGGAATGTGTGAGTTATCCCAGTGACAGGGAGATTCTATCATGTAGTTATTTGCTTTCGTTACTTAATTTACTGATAAAGTTGCAGTGTATGGCCTTAAATCCAATTTCACCTGTGCTTGCCTTACTCAGGGGAAAACCATACAAGTTTATGTCCCTGCCCACCTTCATCCTGTGCCTGAAGTACTAACAGATGATGTTTTTCAGATGACTTCGAGTGAGATATGCTTTTAGATAATCTTTGAACTAAGACTTCTATATCCTTCAATGATGTTGGTGACATTTCTCCAGAATAATTATCCTCTGTAGATTAATTTCATTTATTTATATTTTGTTAAAATAATCAGCATCAGAGATCTCCAAAGCTGAGAATGTTTGTGAAGGATTATTGCTGAGGAAGATTAGAATTTAATGTTATCTTTAACTAAATCAATAATTGATTGAGCTAAATATAGGAGATACTACATACTAGCATTTTTCTTGGAAACTTTTTCCCACTTAGTTTCTAAGAAATCACTTAAATCTGGACTTGTCACTAGGTGGTGTTTTTGTTTTGTTTTGTTTTTTTAAATTGGCATTCAGCATCACTACTCTGAGGTGATCAAGCTCAAATTCCACGGGGTGTATATAGAGGTTTACCACAGTTCCAAAGGGACATAATACTAAATCAGATTATATATATATATGAACTAATGCATGCTCATTGTAATTTACTTTATATCACATTTTATGATTGTCTTACTAATTTTTCTAATTAATAACTGTATAGATCTTAAACAGTCTACAAACTAGGCTAGTAAACAAAGCTGCAGCTGCAAACTTACCATGCATTACTCTTCTTACTACTACTTTAACTACTAACTGCACATTGTTTAGAAGACCACTTGTGAGTTTATGATTTGTCTATGGCTAAACCCTCTGTTGCCTTACTTCTGTCTCACTTTACTGTTGGTACAATAGACTGTCTTCTTTTCTGTATAGACATTCCACTAAAGTTCTTTAACCTTAGCAGGAGGATCCCCAGACTTAGAGCCACTGCTCTGGCGTGACTTTCAAGACAGCAGACTTGGCAGAATTCTTTAGACCATTTGATCCCTTTAGAATCTACATCCACATTTTGCTCTTTTAAACCTTAGTCTATTTGGACCCCACTGAAATGAGTATGAAACTAAAGTGATTTATTTTCTTCTTGCATACATTATAAAATAATCAACATGAAAATCATGTATTTTGCCTTCCCTGAAAGGTCACCTGTCCGACATTTCTTTAATTGAGAGGAATTAAGCTTATGTCTTCTTTTTGATATATAAAGCTTACTGCTTGTTTTTTACAAATAAAAAAATCAAGATGGTCGTAATGTCAAGTACAGTTTTCCCTGGTTTTGCTGAAGGACCTCTTGGGGTCTGAGGGCATGTGTACTCTGAATTGTCATACCTTAATCCAAGAGGCAGGGGAGATCAAATTTTAGCAAAGATGTCCCTTCTCTGAAATGTACATTAGTCATTGGAATTAAGTAGATATTATAAAGAGACAAAAACAGTTAGTTTTAGGAAGTCTGATTAAAAAATCCCTTCCTCTCTGCATTGTTCAGCTTTCAGTTTCTTGACACCTTCTTGTGATGTCATAATTTCACTGATCACCATAAATCTGTCTACACTTTGAAATTTTCCCATTGCCGACAACAGGAGTTACTAACAGGTACCAATAAACCAATTATAAAAAACAGCTCAGCTGAAAGTTTGAGGGAAACGCTCTCCAAACAAAGTTCGAATTATGGCATCTTGAAGAATGCTAAATATGGTTTGATACTCTCTACACTTTTATTTAGCCATTTTTAACATCAGTTCAGCTGCATCACTTGCTAGGCTAAATTCTCTCTCAGCAGCAGGTATATTTCCTTATGGAGACAAAGCAATATAAAATCTTGCAGGGGAAACAAGACCTGAATTTCTAATGTGAAGCCAATAAAATAAAAATAATTAAATATTTTTATTTTGTAATAAACACCAAACTTTTCTGGCCTTTTTATATGTCATGAAGAAAAAAAGGAAATGCATACTTTCATTTTGTAGGACACCTATAAGATGTGCAATGAGTTTGCCCTTGAGCTCAACCAAGAAATGCAGCTATAGACTTAAGAGAGATTTATCCTGCTTTTAAAAATGTTGACAGCTAGTAACATTTATGCATATATCATGTTTTAAGGTTAATTAATATATGTTTGTACAAGATTTTGAAATTTTAAAGTGCTGTATAAGCGCTATATAAGTAATGATGATTAAGCATAATTTTGGAGAGTTCTTGGATATAAAGACAGTTAGCCTTATTCTCATCTTTACACCAGTTTAAATAAGAAGAGAAGTCAATCCTTCCTAATGTTATCCTTTATTTAGATAAGCAAAGATTTTAGTACAGACAGAATATAATAAATATTCATATTTATTCAATTAAAATAGTACATCAGAACTGACCTATGTGGACAGGTTAAAAATATAGGCCAGTATACTTCCCACAAAACCATGTATCATTTGATTCAGATGTCAGGTATTTTTTATCTGTCTAACTTTATCTGTTTTGATTTGATTAGTTTGGATTTGTTTCCTATTAGTTTCTCTTTTTTGTTGACAAAGGCTTAGTTTATCCTGTGAAATTTTAATTATGACCTAGTTAATTCATCTGTAATCTGCCTCCAATGCCCAGTGTACGAAGACTCATTAGTAATGTGTGTATAGCTGATTTGAAGTAAGACAATATAGAAAAACAGAAATCATGTAAATTATGTTTCTGCTTACTATTGAATTCATCTAGTCCTAGGACATTGAGAGCTAGGGAAGAAAAAAATTAATGGTATCTATAATTACTTATTAATTGTAAATATTAAGAACTTAATCAATTACATAATAATTTAAAAGATGCATAGCCTTATCTATAGTAAAATAAAGAAAATAACAGTTTAATCTATCCTTTTTCTACATATAGCTATGAAAATATATTTTCATACACATATAGCTGTTTAACAATAACATCTTATTCACTTATTGTAATAAAATAGAATTCTCTTTGGCAATCACTGTTCAGGGATGCTTTTCAGTTACTGATGCAAAACTACTGTATACAGTTTTTTCCTTGCTATGTGATTCCCTGCACTCTGATTGGCTGAGGTGTTCTGATTTGCATAATCACTGTATAGTTATTTCTCCTTAAAGAGTACATTATGCAAATCCCTGGATGCTGCTTGATAGATATGATTAGCCAATCAGAGGGCAGGGATTTACATAATAGATGTATGGTTATTTTTCTATAACCACTCTATTAAGGCTACTATAGTCTCTCTGCTTCGATTGGCGCCTGGACACAGAATTTTCAGGTTGATTATCAGCAGCAAAGATGCTGCCTCAGTTTCTCATTCTCTTCCAATAAAACAGGAAAACTCCAAACTGGACATGGAAGAGAAAATTTAAAAGGGTAAAAAGTAATAAAATGGGAGTGGCAATATGCTGGAATTAAAAATGGGACTTGATTCTGATCTGACTTAGATCAGTACAAATCCAGAGTAACTCTGTTTAAAGGGGGTACCAGCACCAAACCAGTGCTGAAAGATCAGATAAGCCTTTGTATTTAAAGGTTAAATTATCTGACTCATGTTCCTCCTGCATCTCAGGGACTTCATTTGACTCCCTCCTGTTCCTCATCCCTCCCTTCAGTCACCAAAGTCATCATAGCTCTTATCCCCAGAGTAAGTGCCCATATATTTGCTTACCTTGCATATTTACTTTGGGAGCAACCTTGTCACTCGTTCTCTATTCATTTTTTAAACACAGTGTAAACAAATTATATGGTAGCTCTTCTAGAAATAAGAGTCTTGCTGACCTATAAGAAGGGAAGGAGTGCAGGCAGGAAAAGGAAATAAAACGAATGGAAGGAGGAGGGCAGGCTTTATTCTCATTCTGTTTTAAATCAGTTAGGAAAGGTATGCTTGTGGGGGTGGGATTTAAAACACCTTTAAAGTAGTGTTTAGCAAAATGACCCCTCTTTTCTGTAGTTTTACTTTTCTTTTTCTCCTGACACCTTTTTTTTCTCTTTTATTGTACTTGATTTAGAATGCAAATAATTTACTGATATTTTAACTGAAATAATGACAACTTGAGACTCTTTTATTTTCAGGGCTCATTTGCTTTTCAACCATAAAGTTTGTAACCCTGGGTCAATGCATAAAATTGGACATGAGTAGTTCCATTGACTTCAGTATGCCCATTTCACTGAAAATCCTGTAAAACACTCTGTTAAGGTGCAGTAAAGAATAAGAGCATATATCTGTAATTTGAAGGGGGGAGAGAACATTGTTCTGATGTTGCAATAATCACCATACCAAGCAGTCTAAACCCCTGACCTTAAGAGTTAAGATTACAATTTTAAAGAAATGCAAATATATAAGGGTTTGCAAATGTACAGGGCACCAAAACAGCCTTAACTCTGCCCTGTAGTGACATTATGCAAAATTATTACGGCATTTTAGTGTTTGTGGTCCCAGATTAAAGTAATTTGACTTTTTAAAGACAGATTATATGGTTTGTTCTTGTTGTTTTGTTGGGGTTTTTTTAATTTGGTTGTTTCTTTGCCTCCTTCATGAAGGAGAGAAAAGCCAAGTTATCCTCTAGAATCTAGATGGCATCCCCTATGCTAGTAGGATGCCAAGTTACGCTGTCCCACAGAAAAATGCAGGACAGATATACTCTTATAAAATATGCCAGCAGCTGTATGCAGCTGTGTCTCCATCCCAATGAGAACAATGGAAGATGGCAACCATTTTGAAAGAGGAAAGTTCTTTATTGAATTCCCTTTAGAACCTTATTCTTCAACCGCTGCTGAAGGCAAAGCTTTCAGTATGAAAAAATAATAGGTAAAATACCCATTGACCCTAATAAAATCATTCAAATGTAGGCTGTAGATGAGGTTCAGTGAGTTTTAGCTATATAGAAAGTTTAAAGATCTGTTATTCTGTTATTTAGAACACCAGGACAAAAAATAAATCGTCTGATGTTAAATTTCTTCTTGAACACCTTTTAAAATTAATTTTAATTAGTAGGCTAATTAACTGATTTACATGTAAATTTTAAGAACATCCATACAGTACAGTAAGTGCTGTGATGTTGAGTCCTTTATTCTGTATCTTTCATATAACAAAGTGGCCAAATCCCTTCTTTAAGTCCAAACTTAAACTCCACTATGGAACCCTGACTGGTCTCCTGTAATTATCCTGATATGGGACTGTGTGAGCATGTGCCTATAGATAATCATTTTTAAATAATTCCATAATGAATAATCTTAGATTGCTAAATCAACACAATGGAAGAAATAGATGCATAGGTCTTGAACTTGTACCATTGCAAGGTTTTGCCCCTGGCTTCAGTCAGTGCATGAATAGCCCCAACTGAGCAATACAAATTCTCTGGACACACTGAGTAGAAAAGTGTATATTTTAATTCCTTTCATTTATAAATATATATCTTTCTTGCATTGTATTTGTAATGTACTTGTTCACATAAAAGAAAAATTCAGAGGAACTGCTTTATAGGAAATGGTGAAAATGGCAAAGACAGTACATATCTATCTATGTCAAATAAATGGGAATAATGTGCCTATGTCTAACATAATTACACCTTTGGGAGCTTCAGCATAAGGCTGTGCATCTTAAACCAACCATTTTCATTTCTGATTTTGAAATTTATATTTCAGGCCAATCTTTGTATTCCCATTACTCCCATGATGGTACCTGGGCAGCAAATACTCTCACAATAGGCCTCTGTCATTTGGAGTTTTTCAAAACCTGGATAGAAATGAAATATTAAGAGTTATCTTTAAAAAGAAAGATTTTATGAAGGATTTAACTGTAGGCAATAGAATCACCTGGAATCCTATTATCAAAGAAGAATAAAAACATGAAACAGAAAAGATCTAATAGGTGAGCTGGTCAATCCCTTTTCTGTGCAGTGTTGTAGCCTACCCTGTATTCTCTGGAGCTTTCACCATTTTGGCTATAAATAACTCAAGCAAAGGAGCCACCAGTATATCCTTTGAGAAGCTATTCCAAAAGCAAATAGGCCTGTCTTGTTAAGGAATTTGTCCAAGATTCTTCCTGAGTTTCCTGCGTTCAGTTTCTCCTAGTCTATTAGTACTAGCTACACCCTCTTGGACCATAATTCCTACCCCACTTGAATACCAAATTCTGTTTTCAAATGAATCCATCAGGCTGCAATGGATTAAGTCTTATACACACACAGCCAGAGGCATAACTGGCACCCGACCAGTACTGGTAGAGTTGGCATTTTCCCTTCCCTGTTTTTAGTCAACTTAGATTTTTCAATCTTTCTCCATGAATCAGTGCCTACAGCTCCTCAAGGTTATGATTTTTTGTTTGGTTTTCTTCTGAATTCCTTCAATTTGACTGATACGTAGATACAGATTTGTTCTAAAGTTGCCTTATGTGCAGCTTTCTAGGTGCAGTCTCAATGCCATATGGAATTTTATTAATTCCCAGGTTCAGTATATGATATCTTTATATCTGCAGCATAAAATTGTATAGCCTCTTTTAAAAAAATTTTTGGTTTTGTATTTTTGTTGCCATGCTACATTTTAACCTTATATCCAATTTGCTACCCACTTTCACCCCTGCGTCTCTTCCAGCATTATTGCTTTCAAACTTTCTCCCTCCCATTGATTATCTGTGTTTCAGATTATTTTCTCCCAGATATGTATTAGCTTGTATTTTTCTAAGTTGAATCTCCTTTTGTCATTTCTTGACCATATTTCTGACCCCTCTCGATTAATTTTTATTATACTTATCTCCTCACTGAAATTTAGAGCTCCTCTGAATTTAGTGACTCATGTGCCCTCTTCCAGGTTATTAGTCAAGATGTAAATATAGTAAATTATACCAGTATAAATGGGGATACATAGTGATAAATTCAATAACCATAAGAACTAGATATCCCAAAAGCATGAGACTGTTACTCTATTATAGTTTAGTTATCTGCAGTTGCTAATGGATCTTACTTCATACACTTATATGTTATAAAACTTTCACTGGTTTAAATAATTCATCACATCACCCTTTAAAAAATTCCCTCTTTTGTCCTTTGCAGGGATTAAGAAAAATGATAACATATTCAAAATAGTAGGCTATAAAATAAATGTAAAATTTCCCATGTATCTAATACTCCATAAATATTTGATTACATAGGTGTGGTTGAAAATGGCAGTTGCTCACTTACAGATTGGTATATTGTTAAAATTAGATCCTGCTTTATTTAAATGTAAGGTCGAATCTACAGATTGTCAAATGTGATTTTAAATATCCTGCTAGCCTTTAACATTTCATTTAGCTAATGAGTATTTAACTACAGGATTGGTTTTTATTTGAGATAGCAAAACCACCTAGATGAAAACATATACAAAGCAGATTAAAATGGCTACCTTACTCAATTTTAAAACTCGGATTATGTAATGTTGCTTGCATTAGTGAACTATTTTCACTTGATATACTACAGGCCCAGTCTAAACACCATACTTGCTTTAGTAGTTCTGATTTACATGAACTGTCCCATTTAAGTCACTAGAGTAATTTACACAAGTAAAGATTACTTGAATAACTAAGGGTTACAGGATTGGGACCTATATATGAATAATGGATTTTATAATGCCTTTTGATTTGTCAGTCTCTCTGGACTGCATTCCTATAGCTATTCAAATTGTATATTAGTTCTGTTTGCTAAAACAATTGCTTTCTCTTTAAATTTACATTTTTGTTAGGTCAGCAGACAATAATTTAAAATAAATTTTAAGTAAAATATATATTTATAATACCCTGATCTATATCATGTATGCAGTATATGTGAATGTATATATAAACTATGTGTTGTTAGAAAAATGTGCTCATAAGGCTGGCTTTCATTTATGTTAACTGTGACTTTTTTTCCTCACTGGCATACTGTTTGTTTCAGATAGAATCAGAGATGTGAACAAAACTAATGAATGATTCTCAGCAAAATGCCTCAAAATTTCATACTTTCAAAGTGACAGTAATATTTAATTTCTTGAAAGCGTCGCGTTGATGTTAAAAATAGAATATTTCAGTGGGTGAATTCATTTGTTGTAGCATCATCTATCAATAGTGTTTAGAAGAAGACACTCGTATCTTTCAAATGCAGCATTTACAAGTCACTGCTTGTCATTAGATGTAACTGTATGTTCAAGAGGTTTGTAATAATCGCCTTTAATTAAACTGGGGGCCATTAGAGGGTTCCTGTTGCTCTTTGAAGTTTTTAATTATTAGTTATATCCACCCTTTTGTGCACACTTAAGGTTAAATTAAATAATTAAAATATATCTCCAAGAGAAATATCAAGACTTTACACCTTTTAATTAAATCTCTGCATTTCAGAGCTTTAAAAATAATAACATATGTTTTGATTTTCTTATGATGGCATAGTAGAATGCTACATACATTAAACAAAAAATTGGTAACTTTTTATGGGAATAATCGCTAAGCATGACGCATGTAAATGAGCTATTTTCTATGCATGGCTGGCAAAAGTGCTAATTAAATAGTTGGTATTCAAGGCTATGCTCGTTCATTGTTTAGTGACACACAAATCCAGCGATGTGTGCCAGCAGACATTTTAAGTTGAATGTTTTCTTCTCTATGGTCTTTGTCATGAAATGGTGGCACCATGATGAGAACACCAGTGTAAGCAAAACACTGAAATATGCTTTAATAATGTTTTAGCCATGTAGCAACATTAGTCTAGTTTTCTAATGAATTTTTAATTCCTTTCTTCTTATAAGGATGTTACGAGTTATCGCTGATGCATATTAAATCATATATATGAGTCATTTTCTCACTAAATTTGCATAAAATGGCTAAATGCTAATGCACCAAATGGGGCTTACTATATATGGTACAGTAAATATGCCCTTGCAGGTTTTCTGCAATCAATCCTTCTGTATTTCATTAGCAGCTAGATAAAGGTGTGGCCTGAAAAAGAAAAAAGACTATTGTGTATAAACTAGACACTTATGATGCCTATGATGATTTCTACATGATGATTAGAATGGTATCTAGAATTAGAATTTGAACAAAACTAAGCATGAGGTTCTTGAAAGGTCAGTGAAATGGCTTTTACGAGAGCAGACTACTGCTGTTAACAGTTACTAATATGTTCACTCTGACTTTTCACATTTAGTCCCAATTGTCAGATTTCAAATATAGAAAACCTATCATCTTAATTTTGAAAGGCTTCTTTGTTATAGGTTTAGTCCTTATGACTAAATCTATAGACACTCAAATCCTGCCAGTTCACTATTACACCAGCATGCCTGTTAAAACACATACTGTTTTGTTATTGATTATGGAGTCTCTTCTTATGCCCAATATTGATTGTGCTTTTCTTGTTTTAATGAGAAATCACATCTCTTTATCAAAATTTATATTTGAAATGCCAGGATGATATTTTGGTTACTGTAGGATGGCATCATTGTGACAATATTATTAGGCCAAACAAGAGTCTCGCATTTAATGGGGGAAACTTTCTGCTCTCAATTCCCCCCACCCCCCACCCCAATCTGGAACATTTTTGTACCTGGTGCAAAAAAGGGCTATTTAAAAATAAATGTATACTTTGCCCTACAGTTATTTTGAATTAGTATTGATAAATAATTAAGTAATGCACAATATATTATTTAGATGCAGTGGTCTTAAGAATTTCAGTAGTATTTCAACTACAATTATAGTAATTTATTTATCAGTGAAAAATTTACATAATCACACTTCAAAATCCAGTGGACTGGAGAGATATCAAAAAGACATCCATGAATGTGGTAATAACTCTGAGCATTACATTAACTTAATAATGTAGTGATATGCAAGATGTTATAATATCTAACTTCACTAAATTTAATGAATCATTTTAAAATGATGAAAGTATAAATATTGTTTTCTACTTTTAAGTTATATTCTATGCAAAATGTAACTTTTAAGTACAAAACAGGGTTAGAAATCCCCATATCAAAAAATATTATTTCCACTACAATGGAACTAAAGTTAAATATAATTGGTTATAGAATTTCTAAGTTTCATATTTCCAACCATCAGTGGAACAATTTGTTTTATTAAAGTAATAATCTCTCAATATTTACTTGATTTTGTTGGTTTGTTTTAAATGATCCTATTGCTCATAAAGGTTAAAGGACAGTACATGAAAGGAACTGAAGTCCTGTTTCTTGCGAGTGTATGAAACTTAGCAGTGAAGGTAGCTGGTTCTATATTGTTACCAGTATCTATCTACTATGTATCTTTCCTTAGAGATAAAGACTATTTGAGGTAAATTTAATAGAAATGTATGCAACATTTGTAGTGTTCTTCCCAGTTCACTAGACTTTTGTAAACTTCTTTTACTTAATACCTACAAGCCAATACAGAGGTGTTCAGGGTGAAAATATCCTTTATGCCTAAACCAGCCAACAACTGATGGTTTCAGTTTGGTTCACTTATACGTTTTTAAAATAAAAAGAATGTCTCCTATACTGTACTCATGCATTCATCTAAGATTTAATATGTAAATCAACATATTTATTGCCACTTTTGCATGATTTGTAATTAGATGAAGATATAAAAATTAATATTCATATTTTATAACAATATATTTATAGGTACTGTAGTGGTAAAATACTAGTACCTCATAAAATCTCTAGTAATCAACAAAACACAATGCAAATAATATATGGCTCCATCAAATGATTATATAGTCATAAAGAAGAAGATTCTAAAACTTCTGGTTTGAAGCACACATTGCTTATAGAGAAATCTGTCAAGAATTAGTACCAGTTCCATTTCAATCCTAATATTATAAGGCAATACTCTTCCTATGCAAGTATGGAGAAATCTTAGCTAGTACAATAGAACCTGCCATCTGCAATACAAGATGGCTAAGGACAATAATTATAGTTTGTACAAAATAGTGTTAATTTTACATTTTCTGATATATTCACAATGGTTCCTGAATTATACAGCTAAAGGAAAAATTACACATGTACATTCCACCCTCACTATACAGGCTTTCTGATCTAGTCTAACTGGCTCTGGCTCTCTCATATAAGGTTATTGTGTCTTAGATTCCAATTACATTAAACCAGTCCAGTTACTCTCATGAGAATAATATTCTTTTATAGCATCCCAAATTCTTGTTTCCCAAAGATAGTATTATATGTTATAATGGGAGTGAAGTGTATTTTATTTTAAGTCCTTTCAGTAAACTGAATTAACACAGTAAACGTATCGTATTTGAAAAGAAGTTTCTTTAAAAAAAAATAAAAAGTCTGATTTTTTTTCAAATTTAATTAAATTTCACTTTTCATTTGCACACAGTTTTCTTTAACAATATAATGATCCTTATCAGCCCACATACCCATCCTCTTATAAAGGTCCAAATCCTTGTCCTATTCAAGTCAACTGAAAGCTCTCATTGACCACATTTTGACCAAAAATGTGGCACATTTGTTTTTCCAACAGCCATATGAGGCAAAACCCAAGTCTTAGGGTCTGGAGAGGATAAATTACTGTCCATTTCCCACTATCTCTGAGTTCTGAGGTTTTGTCGTGTTTCCTATTCCTCCTACCCCCTCACCCCCTGCCCCTCCTTCCCCCCATTATATATAAACTAACAAATCTTTTATCTCTGAGCAATTTATTTGGCTGCTGCTGTAATGTAGGTGTTTGTATATATTACGACTTCAAAGATGCCCCAACATTTGCAGGATCATCGGGGCCATAACGTGCTGACCATTTCCAAACTAGGAAACAAAAACAAAACGGCGTGTAATCGTACCAGGCTGTAAACTAGATGTGTGCACATTCCGTGTGTAAAATGAACTAATAAAAAACATTCAGATGATGGTGTTCACTTCCTTTCCAATTGCACGTGCACAAATTAGTGAAGCCCTGAAATAACAACCGACTTTTAACGCTGGACTCCTTTGGTGTGCCTGCGTATACCGTAATGTGAGCGCTTGTGCCTACATCGTTTCCAAAGCATCTCACTACGAATCATTTAACAGGTACTTTGAACCTGGGTCTTAAGTTCAAAGGCAACTCCGTCTTCAAATTCCCGAGAATCCAGCATGGCGGTAAACCAACATAAAAACAGCTCTCCTTTCAAACGGGTAGCTACCAATAAATCGGTTTTTCAAACCCATTTCCCTCTTATAGGACATTGAGCATGTCTATTCTTGTAGGCAAGGAATTCAAGTTCATAGCACGCTGTAGAAATGGGCCTGTTCTTACAGCGCAAACCCAAGGACAGAAATGGTTACTGTTAAGGATTCGGGGAAAAGGAGCATTATTTCCAAGGCACCAAACCTTGAGCACAGTTAATTAAACCAAAACAATCTAGCAAGCAGAAAATTAGCCAATCTATTGCAAAAGCCCATTATAGCAGATTCTGTGATCTAGCCCGTCTCCTGCCTTATTTACCTATGAAATAAGAAAGCACTTCGCCTTGGCGCTGAATGGTCACCATCAGTGGTTGAAGTGAATTCTTAGAACTCAGCATTAGTCTGAACGTTATCGCGGCGTTTACACTGGCAAACTTTAACAGGTGTGTTCAACATCTGTAACTGAGAACGACTTAGTGTCCCTGTCCTTCTCCCTCTCTGGGCAGGTGCAATGGTGTCTTCTTTGCTTTTCCTCCTCGGACCATGCAAACAAGGAGGAAGGCAGCCCTGTGCCATACCGAGGTGGATTTAGCTCCCAGTTAGAGTTAAGATGGTATCATTCGCTGTGCACAGCGTGGTTTCTCTCTAATCCTCTCTGGAACTTACAAGAAGTTTAAATGTCCATGCATGATGTTATTAACTAGCTTTGGTAAGTACTTAAGACCCAGATCTGGTGTGGGAGGGGTTGGTTTGGTTTGGGGGGTTTTTCCCAATCACTGGAGAAGTTGCACTGTATCTGCCAACCGGGAAGTTGGGTCTTGCCATCAAATCCGATGCCAGGATTAAATGAGCTAGGACGGGAGGAGGGGGGGAGAGAAGCATCGCTGAACCCCAATTTACTGCTCCAATTTAGAGCTGTAACACACAACTCTCCGTGAAGTTTCACAAACCACCCGCGCATAGTAAAAGTGCATCGTAGCCATTCCAGCTTGCCAATCGTTTATTTGCGAAGAGGTCAGTTGTGGTTTTGCAGTGGGGTTACCACAGACAGAGTGATGGGGAAAGTCCCGCCTTGCCTCATGGCCCCAAAAGAAAGGGGCTAATCTTTGGTTGTTGCTATTGGATAACAAACTGCCAGGCGGGGAAAGCCTTGTTCTTTTCACTCAGGAGATTTCCACATGCAAATGAAAACACTAACCTGGTAACAAATCAATAGAACTAATGACCCAAACACTTTGCGATCTGATCTCTGGTAGGAGGGCAATCGGATAAGGTTTGGATGAGACCGGCAGACGCCTCTTAGTGAAGGCAGCGATAATGAATCAGGATCACGACCAACAATTAATCGTTGGCATTAATAATGCGAACTACGTAGCCCTGCAAAGGACAGCGCCTTTCCTTGGCGGACAGACACTCAGCAACCTCCGGGGAGTGGAAGATCGGGGCGGGGTGGGGACTTTAACACGACTAACCTGACGCGGCAGAGGACTGGGAAACCACCGTGCTGCCCTTGTAGGGGCAGAGCTGCGCTGGAGGGAAGAGAAAACGAATACGGGTCCAGGAGATCAGCCATCCTGTCTCCCGGGAAACACCAATCAGCGCGCTCGCCTGGGAGGCAGGGGATCGCTCCCCCGGGAGGTGCTCAGGCTGGTGCCTGTCACACAGTAACGTGGCGCTGCCCAGCTACCGGCTCGCTGCTGCTACCTCAGCCCTCCCTCAGCAGAAGCAACAACAGCCTCTGTAGGAGGCTGAGCGCAGCCTCCCTCCTCAGTCATGCGCAGCTCCTGCACCTGCTCAGCTCTAGGAGGGAACAAGACGGTCACCTATTGCTGACAAACAAAACACGGCTTCTTGGCATTTGGGGAGTAAACTCATCCTGCACACGCTCGACGCAGAGGCAGTAGTCAGAGCCCTCCAGCTGCGTCTGTCCACCCATCCCTCAGCTGTATATGGCACTCAGCATCGGCCGCAAAGAAGGGCACTAAGCGCCCACTGCATGGTGCCAAGGCAGAGCTAGCGGAGTGTGGTCAGTTTCTTTCCTGGCCCTTCTATCCGACCACCAAACTTTGTGAAGGAAAATAAAAGCCAGTGATCTGATTCTCCCCACCCCCCGACTCAATGCCTTTCCTGTATGGGGTCCTAAGTATGTTTCCCCTCCCTCAAGTGTTTATCTGCTTCAGACAAGGCATTAAGAAACTAAAACAAACAGCACTTTATATGCAGCCTAGCACACCAGATTTATAGCAGAGTTCTCCAGTTACTGTGGTCAAACATGAAACAGGATCGGGCCCCAAATCAGTTAGGTCCAGCAGTTACTTTTAGAGCCCGATCTTAAACTAGCTTCAATAACAGGAAAAATCCCAATGACTTCCACAGAAGCAGGTCTGGGCCAAAGGATTAATGGCCTAGTCTTCCTCTCGTTGAAATCAGGGAGAATTTTCCTATTGATTTCATTGAGAATAGGAGTGGCTTCCACTGGACTGCCCTGATTTGGCAGTGAAGTCAAAGGCAAAACAAACAAACAAACAAAACCCCACTAGAAGCAATATCTGGCCCTTGCTGTTAATCTTCATTCCTGGTTCAATTCAGATATAACATATTACTGCCTATTTCAGTAATAGTTAAAGAAAATAAATAGCAAGGAACCAATTAGTTGTTGCTAAAGTACAACTGCAAAGGAAAAGAGTTTTTATACTCCAACACAATAGGCCAGTGGAATTATCTTATGCATTTCCCAGGAAATTGTCATCGTTTCCTGTCTTCTGAGTCAAAATAATGAAAAGCTGATTTTTGTTGTGCAAGCTATGAAAGTGTGGTATGCCTTTTTGCAAATGAATGAACTTTTCTGTGTAATGATTCTGAAGGACTGCTTTCCCCTCCCCCAGTTTTGACTAGCCAAAGGAAAGGAGAAACAAACATTTCAATCCAGACAAGAAATCCCACAACTGCTCTCCTAGAGAATACACACTGTTTAACTACATAGTAAAACCAAAAGAGATGTAATGCAATGTTTAGTTAAAATATAAATAATGGGTTTCTTATTTTAATACATGTTAAAGCTAACTTTAGTAGGGGGTAGACATAGTTATGATTATGTCCATTCATACACTTTCTGCAGTGGCAAATATAGTCTGTTTGCCATTTTTGTACAATATTATCCTTTTGTTACTGCCAGCCAAACACTTCCATTAGCATCATGATTTGCAGAGTGTTTAAAAAGTTTTGACTCTTCTGTCTACCTGCTATGAATAGAATTTGATTTTCTGCCTATGTCATTATCCTCTCTGTATAATTGCTAATAATTGCTACTATTTTTCTTAATTTAAAAGTTGTTACAGGAGAAGTTACCACTATTGGGTAAGAAAATGTAACTTTTCCAACATTAACTTTTTACAAGCCATTTTGACTGGTCTCTTTTTCAATATTACACAGTAGGATTCTGAATGTCAAATACTGCAATTAATTGTTCCTGCTTAGACATATACTAGGTAATGGGCTGGCACATATGTATTATTCAGCAAAAGTGCAGTTCTTCATTGTTTTGCGGTTTCATGTTAAGAATTGCATGACATTTTGTGACACACTAACAAAATTGCAGTCAATTAGATTTAAAACACAGACATTCTAATAAAGCATATAGAACTAACTCCTTGTAATCTTTTCGAACTATTTCCTTGTCTCCATCTGCATTGTGTATGCTGCCAATTGATATATGTGAATGCTAAATGCAAGACTAAACTGATTAGCACTTATAATAGAACTTATTATCAAGTGAAAAAAAAGTAATCAACAGAAAGAAAATTGGAAGCATTTCTTATGGTGCCTTAATCTAAACTGAGAAGAACTGATGCATGTCTGCAGAAATATATGTCCCACTACTTTATTTATTAACTTCAGCCTTATTTCTAAATATTCAAAGAGAAGTCTTTCTCTAGACTCAACTCAAAAGAAGCGACCCGTGTGATACAGAATACACCTATTCACGTTCCATTGGTCCCACGCTAGGAGGTTGCAATAGATGCAGAATATAAGATTATTTAAACGGTTTATTTCCTTAATGACATAAGAAACAGTTTTGTAACTCGAACTTCTCGGGGAAGGGTTACCCAGTTCTACATGCCGAATTCAAGTTCCCACCAGAAAATTAAAATGTTTGTGTTCAAAATAACTTGTAAAAGGACTCATTTTTTTTCGTTTCTTTTTGTATTTTGTGCATTGTAGACCCTAGCAATGATATTAGTTCTAGTGTGGGAAAATATTATAATTGAGATCTGGTAAGTTATTTGCAGACTTCAAGTTTTTCTTTACACTGTGCTGACATTTAGTACAGCCCCGGTGAGGAAAACAATACTACCATTCATGGCTCTAGACGTAGATTTCAATCGACTTAAGCGGGCACAATGAAACTTGGTCATTCACTGGTTACCCATATTGTGTTCTCAAATTTTCTCTCAGCAAAAGTATAATGACTCAGTATTGTATGGTTGCATAGACAAGGGCTCAGAACAAGAGACACTAGTTTTGTCTGACGGTGTGAGAAAGTCGTGAAGGGATCTTTTCTTCCAGATGGTGTTAAATTCAGCTGCCTTTTTAACATTGGCCTTGCACAGCAATCTGCTGCTCCCTTTTCACAAAGAATAAGCCTGGGTTCCTACTAGTTAACATGCATACTCACGCAACCTGCAACTTCAAGCCAACTGTTTTACAATGCAGCAAGTGGTATGCTAAATAAACTTGATCTGGGCTCTGCCAATGTTAAAACTAGCCTTCGAAAGCCCACTCAGCTGATATTTACACTTTTTAAACTTAAAACTGTTTGCTATTTGAAAATCAAGTTTGAAAGAAATATCTTATTGGGAGATCACTTTATAAAACAATGTTTAGGACATGAACCTCTGGAAATATGAACTTGATGGTCATTAGGTTGCATTTTAATACAGCCTCCTTCCCCCAAATCAGAAGTTGAAGGTGCAATGTCAAAGAAAATCTGGGACCCATTGCAGTGGGAAAGCAATAATAAAAATAATAATGATATAACATAACATTGAAACGTATTTTATTGATCGATCGTCATGTAACAGTCACATGGTACAGAACAATTTCGATATGACAATGGCGAACACATCCTTATAACATTGATCACTTTCCTTAGGTGTTTCCCTTAACAAATTTACATAAAAGACCCAGAGGTAAGCAAAAGCTTAAGTAATTTGACTCCATTGAATGCTTTCAAGTAAACAATAGGTTTCCTCAGAAAACATCTTTTTGCCTTAATTGAACCTCTTTGAGGGGGAAACACCCCCCCCCCCCAACACACACACTTTGTAATGTAAATGTTAATTGTACTAGACAATGGCTCTAGGTAAATAGCACCCCTGGACACGCAGTAAATGAAAGGCATACAGGCACTTAACAATGAAAGGTTGTTCTCACAAATAGTGCTTCTAAAGTAAATAAACAAAGGGCTTCTCAACAGTCACTACGGCAGTAAAACTCTGGCACGTGTACAGCAGCCGAAGTGGGGATTTATGTAAATAAAGTCTGCTTCGAGCTCTAGCTGAAACTAAGTGAAAAGACCCTAGGAAGCTCATTAGAGGTAAAATTATATAAAGCTAGATTTTCTGACCTTTAAGACAAACCCTCTATTTTAATAGGACACAGACATGCTTCTTCTAGGTAACTGTTACTATTTCTCCCCCCTGCGTGTGTGATGGGACCTGATACAATAAAGCCTCATCTGTAAAAATATTTGTACTCGTTCCTTCTCATTTGAAAACAAAATCGCCGTCTACATAAGGCTGGCCCTTCTGAAGAAGGCAGAGAACTGTCTTGTTTAATCTGCTTTTGAGAGGCCCTATTTCCAGTGTATTATCCAGTAGTGTGCTTTGGAAACAAACTTCCGAGGGAAAAGGCTAACCTTCCAAATGAACCCTGTTTAGTTTCACTTTTAAAAGACCCCCAAGCGTAGGAATTAGCAGGACCAATGTAATATCAATAGGCATAGATTAGAAACGTGGGAGCTTTGCAAGACCACAAGACGATTTGTCGCTGGGGAGGACGCTGTAAACACACTGCTTCGCATTAGTTTCTCCGCCTTTCTCTCTTCCAAATATTCTGTGGAACTTGAAGCCCAAAGAAAGGCGAGAGCTGATGATAAATAGTGGGCAGAGAACTAACAGAACCAGACAGTCTGCAGCCCCAGAGCAGTTGGGAGCCTGCAGATGGCTGTGGGTGGGAAATGCCTCCACTTTCTTAAGCGATGGAGATGAGGATGGTGTGGTGCACTTGATGTTTTTTTCATACCCCAACCCCCAACAGGGCTGTCTGTCATAGGCTGCCGGGGCATGGTATTGCCACTTGCCCCCGAGCGTGGGAATGGGAGCGTCCAGCCGTTCACATCTCCTGCATTCCGTTTAACGGAATCAATTAGGCAAGACAGACCCTCAGATTCCCCACCCCCTTTCCATTTTTGTCAGGTCTATATACGTCCTAATTATTTCAGTTTGGGATGCCAGAGCTGTTTCCTGGCTAGATCTGATCATCCTTAAACAAAAAGAGAGGAGGCGCACACGTGGGTTTGGGAGTAAATGTCACTTTCATTTCCAATGCTGGATGCAGAGTGAGACACAGACCATTTTTTAACACTTTGACAAGGGGGGAGGCGATCTCGTCTCCATCATGTCTTTCTGCTTCAGTAGCTTCCTCAAGGAAACCCTCTTGGAACAGAGAAGCATCTGTGCTTGCATTTTGAATAGAAGAATAAAAATCAGCCATCACTTTTTTTCATCTTTGTGCAGCTCCACCGAGTTCTCAGTAGATATAAATTATTAAGCTTGCCTACACTTCAGTGTAAACTTTTTTTTCATAGCATTTGAAATATCGCCCCACATCCTTTGTTTCAGATTCTCCCAGACAGATTTTTCCAACTTAGTCCACCCTATGTTATTGCCATCAGCATCACTTTATTTTTTTCCACTGAGGCCTTTTAATTGCATTGAATCATTTTGCAAAATGACACCCAGCCTTTCTAAACGTCTTTCTGAAAAATTACTTCAGCCCTTCAAATATTAACTTTTTAAAAAAATTAACAGCAAAAGTTGCACATGCATTGTTTACCAGGACCATTTCCTTCTTGCAGCATACACCCACCCCCGCTACAGCCTCGGCCAACTTCATACTTTGGAATATGTATGCCATCTCATTTCCTCCACGCTCACCTTTAGCTGGAAAAATGTTAGATTCAATAAGCATTCCTGACCTTTCTCGGTATTTACTGTCTCTTGCTGCAGTCTTTCATTTCCACACGCGGCACGATGATCATGAAGGAGTTTTTACTTTCGGTTATCTAGCTTTATGAAGACCAACACACTCATACAGCTAGATAACCAAAGATAACAACTCGCTTCCTCACGGAATTTCTTATGAATTTTTATTTCTGTGTTAGAATCCAGATTCTTTCTCAGAAACAGGCGTCTTGTTTCCTGTTTCAGAAACAGGCGTCACGAGTCCTGAAGGTGCCTTAAAATATTCATCCTCTTATGCAATTGTGACCTGATTTTTGCGTGTGTGCCGCTGATACACATCCAAAAGAGATCTGTTGCCTTCAAAGTTTATCCCGAACTTTTTCTTTTCAGCCAGTAATTTCCGGCAGCGATAGCCAACAATTCGTCTCTTAATATCAGAAAACAAAACCAGCTACTGAGGTGCATCAAGCTGTTAAGAGTGAGAAACCCCTCCAGCCCTTCACAGGCCTCTATTTGCATTGTAAATTGCTTCAGTCTCAGGAAAGACTCTTTAGCTGCTACGAAGATGTAAAGCCATCGGCAATTTCCAGCGCAGGAAAAAAAAATCCCATTTCAGGAGAAAGTCACAAGATGATGCGAGGATCCAGCCCCTGATCCTTTTAGGTTCTGCACGGTACAGAGCTCTTTACCAAATGGTGGCAAATATCTCGTGTGTATGTGTGTTTTAGGGGGGAAGATCCTCGATTTCTCAGGGCTCCTAGAGCTGGGGAGAAGAAGATGCGGTCTTGCCGGCTTGCTGCTGCCCCCGGTCTGAAAGAAGGAGAAAAGGGCCATCATTGGAGGGCTTTCAGTGCCAAAATGTGGACCAGCCCGGCAAGGTCAGAGGTCCTGGACCGCGGGAGACCAAGGTAATGATGATGTCATGAGAAATCTCAAGTACACCCGGTTATTGATATGCATGAGTGATCAGCAATCTGCCCCGCGCCATCAACAACGGGAGCAGCGGCGCTGGAACAATTCCTATTCTCTCCTTCTCTAGCACTACAGACTGCAGGAAAACATCAACCCGCCGCCTTTTACCTTCCTTCTTGCTAGCGTAGATCCGTCTAATAGCCAAAGAATGGAAGAAATCTCTCTCTAAGGACAGATAAAAGCGTTTCAGATCTGGGGAACGTCCTTGCCTGCATTTCTCTTCTGGCAGACTCTGGTTGTGCAGGGAGATGTGAGGCACTTTGCTATTGCTTAAAGCAGGGCCTTGCTTTCTGAGCCTGGGAATCAGATCTGTATTACGCAGTGAGTCGATGTGTAATTACACTGACAATTTGCTCTGCTGTGTTGTGTTTTTAATGGCTTCACATCTCGGTCGTGTTTTGTATCTATAGTGATGGGCAGGTACTAAGACCATGGCGGTTGTGCAATGCATTTTTGCTCTGTATGTTTGTTCGGAATTCTGCGAGTAGCAGGCTCCAGCCTGGCTCCAGTGTATTTTATAATATCTCTCCTCTCTCTGTGTCTTTCTGTGTTAGAATGCAACACAGGTGAGCGTTGCACCAGTATTTTTCTAACATATCATTTGGGGAAATGCCTTAATAAAAAATGCTGATGTATTGTTGATTTTTTTTAAACCTCCTGCCTATACTGAAGACCCACATGTTTATATTACTCAAGAAACTGATGACGACAAGTATTTCTAAATTGTTAAAATGCATTATGTACAGTTTTTGCATTAAAATCTCTCCACTCCACCTCCCCTCAAAAATATACATTATACTTTGAATTATGTAGCAGTATAATTTCTATAGAGTTCTGTAAGCCTAGAGTGCAGGCACTGAAAGGTCCCTCAATTATATGTGATACAATGAATCTTAAGACTGAGATCTGCAATGTTTACTGTTCAGATTAAAAAATGTACTTCAGTAGCTCCTCCATGCTGCAGTTTATATAAGATACATATTGAAAAATTCAACACAGATACATGCTCTGCACTTTTCAATGAATTATGAGTTAAAGATCATGCTATTACTATCCTTTTAAGGTGTAAAATAAAACAAACTGTACTATACTATTTGTCACAGTGCTGTTTATAGGAAATTCCTCAAAGTCAATTTAAATAGATGCTTTGCAAGTTATCCTATATTTCATAGGTTGATTTCTATGGGGTAAACATTGCTTTCACAATATACACTATTATATTGCAACTTGTGTTGCATTCATTTTATAGCTTGCATATAGGGTCAGGCATATACATGTGTGAATGTGTATGCATATGGAGGTGTATACATGTCTATGTATGAGTGTGTGTGTGTCTGTAGGTGTAAAATGAGAACTGTAAAAAGCAGTCTAAATGCTAGTCATAGATTCATGTTAGAAAGAGCATGAAAATAGGAAATCAAAATAATTTAATAAATAAGACAAGGCCTAAAATTAATTGACTAAAACACTGCCACTGAGAAGTGACCTGAATACATTACTAATGTGCCAAATATTGCATTCAGAAATGCATTACTAATGTGCCAAATATTGCATTCAGAAATGATACTACTTCTGAGGCCATTCATGTGGGTTTGAGATTCTCAGCTTCCTGAGCTGAGCACTGTACTGTTAAATACCTGCAATTAAACAGCATCACATGGGGAACTCGGTTATTTGGTATCAAGGCATGCTATATCAGACAGTATGAACTAGTCATGCCAGTGATTTTTTTTTTCACATTTTTCACAATCAAGCAATAAATAGTTAAAATTCTTATGAACAAGGTATGCTTAATTATCTCCCAGGCTGTACAACAGAGATGACTGTATTAGACATATGATATATCTAAAGACACATGATCATTTTGATATTATGTAAAAATCTAATGAGTTTTCTGAATTGGCAGATAGATTTTTTCCTCCCAATGACTAGAGGCAGCAGTATTAGTGATCAGGCATCTATTACATAGAAGAGGACTGTGAGCTGATGCATTGATTTCTTTAAGTTAGACACATTAAAATTCAACTAATGTTTATATGTGTGTCTGTGTCCATGTCTGTGTCAATGCTTATATAGATATACAGATATCTAATCTTGTACATATTAACACATGCATATGTTACAGGATTTACAGTTAAATGCAAAGCGTGAGCTTTCTTATTAGTTTTATTTTAAAGTAAGATGTTTGAAAGATACAAAGCACAGCATTAAAACATTAGGTTCTATTCTAAAGACCACCTCACTTATCACACACTATCTCAAGAAGTAACTGTTATACATTGGTCCCATTTTGTAGATGCACTGGAGCCCTGGGAAGTAAAAATAGCCAGCATGAGGATTAATACCTCACTGTTCATTAGCCATACTATCAATTAACATTTCTTTCTTTCAATCATCCAGTAAGGCTCTAAGAAATCCATAGATATCCATTAAGGCTTAGCACAGAAATACTTGCTTGTTCTGACTGTTACAAAGATTTATACATTAGTTGATCATGTGCATTTTCAGTGACTTGTACTATTGTCTCATATATGAGAAGTTAAAGCAATTGCAGTTCTGCAGTTACTTTCATATATAGATAGATAGATAGATAATGCAAATGATCAATAACCGCTGTTAACATGTTTTCAGATATTTGTGGTGTACTTAATCATAGAAAACTTATTTTACAGTTAGAATACCAATTTAGAAATAATCTGCATATTGGAAAATACTGAATCCAAACAGTTACTCTTTCCTGATCATTCTCTAATAAATTCCCATTAATGGCCTGTAGATGAGGATATGATTGCCATGCTTGTTTTCTAATCTTTTTATAGGTCTCCAGATGGCTATGACGTAAAGGCAAAACATCCTGCATGGATATCTTTGGAATAAAACAATCTCACCTTAAAGTGGAAAGTTGATGATTTTCTACTATTTAGAATCAGAGTACTGTTCTAATGCCAATCTGATCACCTTATTACCAGTGTATGGAGTGCATACATGAACTCTATTTATATTCTATGCAGCACATAAAGAATTAGATCATTGTCAAGAATCCCCTTTTCAGACTTAGTTTGTATATAATTCACATAGTCAAAACCACAGTCCATTAATACAATCCAGGCAAACATTTCCTGTATAAAACTCATTTAATTACAGCAATTTGTATAGTCCAAATAAGGCACTTCACTGGCTTGCTTTCTAATAAAAATGTCCTTTTATTTCTTCTGTGTCCAGAATTTATTTTATAGGCAATTAAAATTATATTTCTTTCTGTTTACACACACACACACACACATACACACACACACACACACGCACACACACACACACTACAAAGAGAAAAACTATTGAGAATATAAAATATTGCAGAAGTCATTCAATAATTATAATAAGTACATGGAAACACTGTATGGGCTGTTCAACAGCATATTTTTGTGTTATGTGTATTCTATTGTTTGGGTTTTATTAAACATGAAATTTAAAAATTACCATTTCTTGTGATGAGTGCCATTTCTTGTGATCCTTCTTCTTAATCTGAATCTGAAAAATAGCCAAGAAAGGAACTGATCATTATTTTAACATTTACAGTCCATGAATCTTGCATCTGAAGTGTGTTTGAATATGATTTGATACGTTGGATATTCATGTAAAGAAAATGCTGTGTACATCAATATTTAGTATAAAAGAATTGGCTAAAACGTTTTAACCGGCTATATTTTCTGCAGATTAACTAATATGCCATTAAGCAGATATGAGTATTGTACTATGGCATCTGAAGGGTTAAATATGATAATTAACATTTAAATAGAAATGATAATAATAATAAGGAGATACTACCCACAATCCTTTGAGGGGAATTCTATCATTAAGAATAGCAAAAATATTTGGCGGTTGTTGAGTAGTAGGAGTAAAAACAGAAGACAGATCAGCTATTTGCATATTGTAAACTACCAGTTACTTAAATAAAGGAAGGAGGCTCCACCTAGCCTCCAGTTTCAAAATATACAAAACACATTAATTATGCCAATATTTCCAAGACAGCATTTTGAGGTCTTTTAAATCAGTGATGCCCTAAAATCAATCCCATTAGAAAGTTATAAGACTATATTTGAGGAGTTATTAAGCAAGGAATGGTGTGCACGCGTCTGTCTCATATAATCATACCGGTTAAATTAGTATAAAATTAGAAAATGCTGAAGACGTGTGTTGCTAAGTAAGATGTATTCCATTATACCTGCATTTGACGGAATTCTGTTCTACCCCTGTCATGAATGCTGTGTTTGTTCTTCTTTTGGAAGATGAATACTATTGCCTAAGTTCATTGCCTTCAATTATGCTGCCTATTGGGGCTCCCAGGCCCGGTGTGCGCTGGAATGACTAGTAACCAGGTCGGGTGTAGGCGACTTGACTGTGGACTGGAGAGTCCGCTGGGCTCGGCCTAAGCTGCAACCTGGGCAGCAGCCTTCAGTGCCTCCGACCGTGGCCGTGACATCCTAAGACACTCTCAGCTAAGTCCTGAGCTAGTCAGCTGCTGAAGGGACCCTCACAGCCATTTCCTGCCCACTAGCCAGTAGGAAAGCCAGCAACCACACCACCGCTCTCCGTTCACACGTTCCACTCCTCTGCAAATGCATGCTGCAGAAAGCTGGAGATCTGAATCCGAGTTCAGTCATAATACAGCTGTGTGAACAGTTATAAAATCTTTCCAAATCCTCCCGACATACAAGAATACCTATTTGGATCAGGGTGCTTTTTGCTCACCCAGGAAGTAATGGCTGCTCGGGTTGAACTCACCCACTCACACGGATATAGATATAAATCTTATATAACACCACATTAAATACCCTTCGCATTTACCCAGTCAAGCACTCGCTTTCAATGTCAGACCAAAAAGCTGAAAAATCTGAAACCAGCCCGCTTTAATGACACTGCCAATGTCAAAACCCGCGAAGAATATTTTTATGTTGATGCATTTTCAGAAGATCTCCTGGCAGTACTGAAAGCTTTCTCCCTCCATGCTTAAACGCCAATGCTCTCCGCTCACTGTCAATCTGTTGGATAATTAATAGTTCAGAGACCCAACCGTGTACAGGACCAACAGGTTTAGCATCACACGCACCAGACCAGTAAACCGATTTAAGTCCACATGTAAAAATGAAACTCTCTCCTGTTAATCGGATTTCCCTCCCAATCATGGCTGGAAGTTATGAGAGCTCTGCCCCTGAGACACTAACCGAGCTCCGGTTCGTATAGACACGTTCCTGGAAGCACATGTGTGCTACGAAGTTCACTTGTCTCGATTTGATCTTCTCTGCTCCCCCAGTTATACTTACATTTTTTTTTCCTCACAAGAGAGATTTGCCCCCCGATCTAGATGCTGAGGCTGAATCTCCGGCTGCAAACAAAGATCCCACGGTCAGGCCCCCCTTTAAAGCACAGGCAGCGGGTTCCTGTAGGTCTCCAGAAATTCAGCTCATGCCCTCGTCATCTGTATTTGAAACTGCAGCGTACTTCCACGGTCTAATTCTTGCATGGCTGGTTACAAAAGAGTTAGAAAGAGCTTCTCTCCAGAAAAATAGGGGGGGAAAAGTTTCCCCCCTTCCATATTGCTTCCTAAGCCCCAGAGTAGAAAGTGAAGTGTTGTACGTGAGGCTCTGCAAGTTTTTTTTTTTTTTTTTTGGGGGGGGGGGGGGCGGGTTGGCCAAGGTCTAGTCCAGCCCTCTCTGCTGAGGAGGACGTGCTCGGAAATTCAACCAATTTCCCCAATGCTTTTGTTGCCGATGAACTGAAGCCCCATTGTTCATCCATTGCCATGGTCTTTTTCAGTCCCTACTATGCGGTGTGCGTTGCCAGCGATAATGAATTTGCACCAACCCCTCTCAGAGTCCCCTTCTGACAGACGGAACAAATTAGAAACGTCTAGTCTAAAGAAGAGCAATGGCTACGTTTTCCTAGGGGGAGGGGGGCGCACCCAGTCCTTCCTTTGGAAACTTACAAAAATAGCCCCCCCATCCCCAAGAAGAGTTTTCTGGCCGCTCTTCATTGCGGTAACTTTCGAGGGACGGCTTCTTCCGCGGCTCGGTTTTGGAGGCGCTGCCCTTAGGTGCGACTTTTGGTGCGAATCCAAATAAAATGCAAGGCCCCCCCCCCTGCAATCGCTGTGTTATTTGCAAACTTGTCGAGAGATCTCGCAGCAGCGCACTGGCGGGTTTTCCTGCTTTGGACTGAAACAAGGGGGGCCGGCTCGACGGTTTTAGTGAACGCCAAGGCCTTTTAGAATGGGCTCAATGGAGCTCAGTAGGAGTCATTGAAAAGCAAGAGCTAGAGAGGGGTTAAAAGTTGGGGGAAGCCTGTGGAAAGTGTAGAAGGAAAGAAGGCCGGGGGTTAACGTGTGTGGAGATAGGGACACTTCTTGGGAGGCGTCTCTGGGTGAAGATTCAGGAGAACCTTGTGGAGGTTGGCAGGGCTGGAGAAGTACCGGAGGAAAAGGATGGATGTGTGTGAAGGGAGGGTGTAAGAACCCTTGGATGGGTGTGTTTGTAGCAATGTTTGTGTGCAAGGCTGTGTGTGTAAATATGTCTCTGGATGGGTGTGTTTGTATAATGTAACCGTGCATGGAGAAGCATGTTTTCTATACGGTGGTGGGTTGCTTTATTGCCTCTGTAGGTGTCAAGAAGTGTGCGGGTGAAGAGTGTGTCTGTGTGCAGGATTGGGTGTTTGTGACGAGTGGAGGCGGGTGTGGGAGGAGCATTTATTAAAAAAAAAACCAGATGAGTATCCCGTATGGAAATGTGTCTGCATGGAGATGGGAGGCGGTAATGAGAGATGCAAGTCCAGAGCACCAAGCACCCTGCCCCCAGATTTCCCGCCAATTGTGGCCAGAGGACAGACGGTCACTCGTGTCCTTTCCAGTAATCGCCACTCATCACAGCCACACCAAAGGAATCCTATACCCCCACAGACTATCAAATCAGGCAAAGAGGGGGGGGGGTCTGTGTGTAAGCACCCCGGCTTACAAGATGAGGCGCTCAAGAGATAGACTTTGGGCCATTTCCAGAGATATAATAGTGTTCACACTTAACTCCCTGGAGTCCAGGGATAATTTGAATTTAGTTGAGATGATTAAATATAAATCCAGTGTGCGTGTGAGACGGAGAGAAGTTGCTAGTTTGAATATTTGATCTGGGTCACTATAAAGCTGATCGTGTCAAAATCTACAGAAATGCCATGCGACACCCAAAACCGGCAGATAAAAGGAAAAGTTAGACATGAATGAAGCCTGTCCTCTCTAGAAATTCTCCTGCCCATCAAGGTTCTTCAGGCCTATGTAGACGTAGGGGGGAGCAATAAAAGGCAGACAGAGAGAAGGGGAAGACAGCTTCAAAAACCACTCTCTGCTGCTCTCTTCTTTCTCCCTGTTAGTTAATCAAGCCCCTTCCGCCGTTCACATTTCAGGGTATCCTTCAATTCAGCCCCTCCCTTCAAGGGGGGAAATGAGTGCAAAGCCAAGAGAAGTGGTTATGACCAAGATTCACTTGCAGATCTGTGCCACTCCTGGGGACAGCGACTGGGCTTAGCTAGTGCCTGGCGAGTCTTCTGTTTTCCGTCTCGTCTTCCCCAAACCGGCTCTGGCAGCAGCATTTCCCTTGCCGCAGAAAAGAGGCCGGTGTCAGGAGACCGGCAGCCAGCACTCCATCTGACGATGTACCTGCACCCATTGCTCGCCCGTGTATCTTTTAATATGGGAAATGGGGGGGCTAGTGAATGCCGACATTATATATTCCCCGCGCTGCTACTCTTCGGAAGATCGGTCCCTTTTGTAGAAGCAGAGCGCCGGTGGGATACAAAACGGCGCGGGCTTTTTTTTTTTTTTTTTTGCTTTGTTTTGCCGCTGTTTGGGGCGGGAGGGACGGGAGCGTTTATTGGACGGGGGAAGGCGCCGATCGGCTCGGGCGGGCAGCCCAGGAAGGCTCCTCACCCGCGTCTGGCCGCCTCTCCGCGGCTTCTGCGGCGCGGGGCTCCCGGCTGGGCAGCAGCAGATCCGCTCTGCGGCGCCTGGGGCTGCGGAGCCGCGCGGCTGCCTCTCCCTCGCTCGCCTCGCCGCTTCCCCCCATCCCCGCTTCACGTTCAAGGTTTCCCAGCGAGGTCACGTCCACTGACGTCAGCCCGAGTCTTACTGTACGTCCGGCCGCATTTACATACATCAAGGAAATTAGGGCATTAAAAATATGCAAATCCCGCCGCGCGAAGAAGAGACTGTAGATTCCCGGAGCGAGCGTCCCTCTTCCCGGAGACTGTAATTAAAGGACCCCCCCCCCCACCCAGCCCAAAACAACAACAGCCCCCAGAGCCCCCAAATGACAAATATCTCTCGGGCGCCGAGAAGAGGCTCCTGCTGCTCCGGTTCCGTGGCGGAGTGAGGACGGCCGGCCTGCAGCCCCGCGCCGAGAAGAGAACAGGTTAGAGGAGGCTGCTCCAGACGTCTCTATGCATAATCAGGGCTTCACCGCTGCGCCATTCTCCTCCCGCTGCCGCGGCTCCCGTTGGCTCCAGCGTGTATTATTTTTAATACTGATGCATATGTAAAGGTAGATTTGCATTTTTTTTAATTTACTGCGAGTTACAGGCTATGGCGTTTTCTTTGTACCTTCCTCCTTCGTTCCAAAACAATCCTTTTCTTTTCTTTTTTTTTTCTTTTCTTTTTTTTCTCCCCTCCTTTTTGCAAGACTGTTCGGCTGTATGTGCTCGATATACAGTTTCCTCCCTGCTCCTGGGGCCAAATATGCCCATTGTTAATGCAATTCCAGATGCACGATATTGGCGTTTGGGCGTAAAAGGAGAGGCCCATGTTACTGACAGGTACCTTGATCAGTTGCAATGGCAGCAGCTGGCGAGGGAAAGTTTGATCTCCTAATTAACTTCGTATTAGGAAAAAATACCGTTTGAGGGGCCAAGGCAATCTAGATAATGCGCGGCGTGCCAACCGTTTCAAACGATTTCTAATATTTCGGGGCTGCACGTCTTTCTCTATTGATTTCAGGAACCTTTGATTTCCAAATCGCCTCTTTAAATTGTGTAGCCCAGGTATGCTCAGCTTTCGCCAAGGAAGACATTTTCAACCATGTTGTACCTTCTTGTCTTACCGGCTCCATTAATAATGTACTGCATTTTATTTTAACTTTGCGTGGCTTAAAACCAACACCTATGCTTGACTGGGAAAGAAGCATTTTTATATGTTATTTTAAAATATTGCCGATAGCCTTACATTTGATTTATCCGAAAATCCACAGGCCTTGAATTATGTTAAAACAATGTTAGGTTCTTTCGGTTGATTTTCATTGGGGGGGGGAAATATTTTCCCCCCCCAACAAATAGTTTCAGCTATTTAGAAATAAAGTAGCCCCGTCTTTCTAGAAACAGCATGCTTTAAAAATGTAGAATTTCGTACCAGAAAAAGAACAATACACGCCCTCCCCCCACACACACCCATTAAAAAAATTAAATAAGTCTAAGCATAATTAGTTACACTAGGAATGACTTACCTGCACCAACGAGCAGGGCAAAAGTTAGCCCTCCCCACAGATTGGAAGGCGTGTATTTCGAAATACAGATCAGAGGGTAATTTTCAGCTCTGTATTATTCAGCACCTATTTCACCACATAGACACTTTAATTCTTTAGCGATTCCTGTGGTATTTCCAGCGCTACCTCCAGAGCCAGTTTTACAAGCCCTACACTAAAGGACTCATATGACATGTCACCCAATAAAAAGTGGTCAGATGGCTACACGTAAAACATTAAAAAGAGAGAGAGAGAGAAAAAACGGAAACAGACACTCAGCTCTTACGTTAGTCCTTACCTTGCCATATATAGCCCCCCATACGTTAGGAAAGGACATTAGCTCCCCGTTTTTATGAATACCAGTAGGACCCCACCACTGACTGCGGAGCTGTCCAGTGACATGTCACGGTGGGGACACCTAGCTGACTAGAACAATTCCGGCTGGCTTGAATTACAGCGTGTGGATCCCTGATCTCTGTGCCCGGAGGAAGAGCCAAAGCGAGGCACACGTATGTGCAGGTGCATGTGCGTGTGAATAACACACCCAACTTGCATGTGTGCACAGGGCCGTGCTTGCACCAGAAGCGCACCCGCTTGGCAGGGCCGAGGACCCCCTGTTATATAACGCCCAGCGCTGTGTGTCACACGTGTGTCTGCGGTGTCCACGTTCTGCCTCTGCGGGCGGAGAGACCTCGGGCTCCCCGCGCGGGGCCGGCTAGCTGCTGCGCTTACCCCGAGGCCGGTGGGTCGCTGGGTGCTGCCGCTGCCTCCCATGCCGGTGCTCTGTCCCAGCCGGGCTGCCTCGAGAGCGGTGCCTGAGCCCCCCCGCCCTCCTCCCCACCCCGCATTACCATATGGAGGCCGGCTCCCCGCGAATCACAGCAGCAGCGGGCGGCATTTGAATAAGCCCCGCAGCCGGCGCAAAGCCCAACTCCCCCGCACGCAGCTCTCCCGGCGAGGCCACTCTCGGCCCTCCTGCACCTTGCCGCCCCTCCCCCTGCGAGGCAGGAGCCACAGGGACAGCTGTCTTGCCTCACTCACTTGCCACTGGAGCACTAACCTGATGAATAGAGTCTGAACAATAAATATGCCCCCCTCCCCATTGCATTACACGGCAGTTACCTAATCCTGAGCTAAAAAACCAGGGCTCCCCCCCCCCCCGGCTCCCCAGCCCCACCTTACACTTGGGTTTTTAGCATGCCACGGCTGCAAATGTTACTTGGATAAATATTGGCTCTAAGCGACGGGGCAAGGGGTTGTTTAAAAAAAAAAGACTTTCTCGCTCTTTAAAGATACCTTTATATTTAGACCTTTCAATGTAACCCTGCCCCCCCCCCCCCCAATCACACCGCAAAGAATAGGATTTGGAAGGCACACTTGACAGGTGAGCACGCTTCCTCTGACACTGCTTACAGCTTCATTTTTTGGAGGGCCATGCAGATCTGGAGGACTGCTCCACCCAAACCCTTCCCTGCCAGCATTTCCCGACCGACCCGCGGTTTGAAAGCACCCGCGCTTTTTCGATCAGACAACATTGGGTTTCTTTCTTTATTGCCCCCGCAGCCTTGCTAAATCGGGACAGTGGAGTCCCTGCCCAAGAGCTGCCCTTTCCCGCGGTGCATAAGCGCTTTGGAGACCAAAAGAAAAGAAATAAACAAAATCCAGCCCAGCCTTTTGACCGATTACCAATCTCTTCCATGACATTCCGAGGCAGAAACCAGGAGCAGCGGCAGGTGGAGAGAGGCCGCGAATTTTAACACCCAGACGTTTTAATCCCCATTTGAAACCATTGCTAAATGGTTCGGTTTCCGGGCCCGGGGGCGGGAAGCGGGGTGACTCTTTGTTAGCTCCCTTTCCGGGAGTCAGGAATATTGGCAGGCGCAACTTCAGCAGCCGGCTTGGCTAAGTGGCAGATGCAGCTGTTATTTCTGTGCACGCCGTGTCTGTAGCGTTAGCACTTGCGGAGCAAGCCTTAGCCACCTTCCCCTGGTGGCTTTTGTCTTGCTTGATTTGCTCCGTCGGCTTACACCTTGGCCTGCATCTCAATAAAGTTAAGACTTGAAAGGAGCCACTAGTTCACTGGTTTCTCTAACGAGCTGCCCAAGAGCTGCTTCAACCTGTTTTTAGCCGCCTTTGTTAATTTTCTAGGGCTGTGCAGAGCTCAAGTGGCTGGGTTGGGGGCGGGTTGGACAGATTCGTGCCCCTCGCCCCATTCATTTCTCCAGCCCCTTCCTATTAAGTGACGCAACTTTCTGGCCCTGTCCAACAAAGCCTCAGCACGATGGGCAGGTGAGAGAGGTGAGATAATTCCGAGTCTGTCACTAACAGAGTATTTGCAGCCCTAATAGGTCCCTGGGGGAAAGGGATCAGGCGGGGCAGTCTGTGCCTTTGGACGGCTCCGGCCAGCAGAGGGATGGCGACACCTGCTGGGCGCCCACACCAACCTAGATGGTGGCAGGGTGCAATGTGGGGCTGAGTTTAAATAAAAGGCTCACATTAAGCAGAGCCAGCACCGTGGTCGCCTTTCCAATCCGATACATTCAGTACAATAGGGGAGGGAATGGTGAACGCGGGAGTTCATACGGGTAAACCTGCGCACTCAGAATTTAACAAGCTCAAGGGGCCTGCCAAAAGAGTCGACCCGAGAGAAAAATAACCCAAAAGCGCTGGGGAGTCAGAGACGACTGTGATCTGCAGCTCAGGAAACGCTCATTGTAAAAGGAGTTCCCTGTTCTACAAGCACAGAGCTCCATCCCACATTGAGTCTGAAGTCAAACTGCTTCCCCTTTCAGGGTGGATCCGGATTATATTGAACGCCAATTACTGAGCTGATGAGAATCATTTTAAATCCTTCACTGTGGCGTGGGTCTTTCCCAGCAAGCTGGTGAAGGACCCTGCGGGTACCAGGACAGAAGGGCGGCAGTTGCCGTATTTCACAAAGCATTTGAAGCAGGCTGACCTCGATCATAATATCATAAACAATGGTGAAGTTTTAATATTTGATCTTCAGAATGAGACTGGGTGTTATTTAATTTGCACGGAAAACCAGCCTAGCTACTCCCAGTGTCCACGGAGTAATTTAAGCGCTTCGTGTTGTGTCCTTTTTTTCTTGCCACTCTAAAATGAAAGGTCGGGTGAATCTGCCCCCAAAGGTATTTTACAAATGTAAATAGTGGTAGAAAAGTGGCAATCTTGGTAGCAGGAACGCACGCACATGCAGGAAGACGTAGGTTATACGTTTGGCTGGATTAACGCCTTTTTATTTGGTGGTGGTGGTGTTATTTTTGGTAGTCTCCTAACATAGCTAATTGAGATTGAGAATTGGCTCCCAAGACTTCATTTTAGCATTTTTTTACAAAATAGCTCCATTTTAAGGTACAATGGGGGGGACCACGTTTGCTGGCAGTGAAAGACATTTCAGTGCACCTGCAACAGACTCTTTTTTAAAAAAAAACAACTTATTTTCTTAAATAAAATGCGCCTCTCTTTAATCATTACAAAAGAGCGTGGCTCAGTGCTATTAAATCTGTATTTTGAAAGGTATCATGGCTGCCATATGCTACAGAAAAGGTGTCTGAGCCGCACCTGCCTTTCAGAGGTTTTAACTTCCTTTCATTCGGTGCATCCAAATGTAGGTCCCCACAGAGTGTATTCTCTAGGTGTGCACGAAGAATAATAAACTAAATTTAGCTTACTCTCCATTGCATTATATCTGAGTGTGAACGAGCCCCTTAGCCATAAGTAAGAATACCAACGTTTTCTTTTTAGGAAAGATATTACCATAAAAAGGAAAGAAACTGACACAGATATTGTGCCTGGTCCAGATAACCTATACTCACAAAAAATAAAACAAAACGAAAATCAGACATGTCTTTCAGAATTGAATAGGTCACCAAATCCTGGGCGAATACACCTGCTGCAACATGGAAAATCACCCACAGCTTTCCCGCTAATCCAACATTTCTTTGCATGGTTATTTTCATGAAGATTGTTGTTCTTTTGTTTTAGTGACTCCAGACAATGCTGATTTCGTATCTGGCACTAAGAAAATTGATACCTCTCGTTTGGCACTGATAAAAAATGAAATGCCTCCACCCTACGCACCAAAAATGAGCTATCCACGAGGATTACTGTCACACATTTAACAATATTCCTAGAAAAACCACAGATATGGATTTAAAGTTAGCTCTTATTGGGGAACAACCGGTTTGTTCTTTTATAGTTCCACACTTTGGAAGAACTTACTCGTTCTAGAGGGTAGGCCCGTTCTTAAAATCCTGCCATTTTCTTGTGGGGTGTGTTCACAGTTTCAGGCATCTCTTAATATATTCCCGTGTGGGATAGCACAGTACTACTGATTTAACAAAAACACCGTGGGGGATTCAAGTCTATAAACACAGGAAATCAGCCTCGTCCTCTTTTCTAGCGCGTTCCTTTTTTCTCTTTCTTCTTTTCAAGCTTTTTGGGTAGGAACGAAGAACTAAAGACCTAGGGCTACCGAGCAGCAGCACAGTCGAGGTGTATTAATCAAGACGTGAAGATGTAAACAGAGAGCAATTCCCATCGACAAATTGGCGTGCTAGGCGCGCAGGCTAATTGAGGCAGAGGCATACAGCCAGGGAGTGGCTGGCCAAGGGATGTGGATTTCAGACGATCAAAAGGCTGATGTTGCTGGGAAGGGTCAACATCACACCTTAGCCCACCTCTCCAGGGAAAAAAGGAAGCCCCAGACAGCTTATACTTAGCCACCGCAGAAGGGGGGGCGGGGGGGCGACATTTTTATAATTGAACATCCCACTTCATGGATAAGTCCTTTCTGAAGCCATTCTCTTTTGGCCTAAGCCAGGTGTTGACTTCTTTCTTTGCACAGACTTTGTACCTTTCTCTGAGAAGTGCCCGCGTGTAGCCCCTGGCACTTTGCTCGCTTGCATTGCGGTTTCCTCCAGCTGACAGGGCCAAACACCTGTCAACTTTGTCCTCACCAGAGCGATCGGGGAACCCGGGCACACGCCCTTAATCAAAGTCAGCCCTCCCTCCTTAAATAAGTAACGAAACCACGGAGCTAGCGGGCTGGCGATTTGAAAATGCGCACGCACACGGCTGCACACGAGTGTGCGCCGTGCGGGTGCGATCCTGGGCTCTCCCTGACCCCGTGTGGATACAAATTCTTCCCAACACGTGCTGCCCCTCATTACTGAACACAGCCAGCGCAGAGTGCGGGGGTGGCTGTTTAAATACGCCCATAGGCAGGTCGCCATCAGGTGATCAGGCTTGTAATCCAATCGTCTTTTTTTTTTTTTTTTTTGGTGTAAATAAGATTTGTCATTAACAGTGAAAAATTAAGAGAAAGGAGAGGGCGAGGCGAAGCCGGAGGGTGAAATGGCCTCTGGGTTTTCCCCCTCCTGCTGCGTCCGGCACAACCCGCCCAGCCCAGCGTCCAACTTTCCCCCTGTTCGCTGGAAATCGACATTCCGGAGAAGTGGGCGAAGGACCAAGGGAGCCCGGCGGTTTGGGAGGAGGATGGGGAAGGAGAGGTGTTCGCGCCGATGTTCTCCCTCCACCCCTCCGTGCACCAGCGCAGGGCAATCGTCCTCATCCACCAAGTGGGCAGGCACTGGGGACCCTCCTCCGCAGGATGCCCCTCGCTCAGTGCCGGGGAACTAAGCGGCCAGAGGCTCCGATTCCTGCCTGGGAACGTGCAGCCCCTCCCGGTGGCGGCGGCTGCCCCGTGCCCGGGTACTCACCCGTGTAAACGGCAGCCAGCGCGCTCCCACTCTCCCAGGCCGCCGGCGTGCGGGGAGGCTCGGCTCCCCTCGCCAGCCTGTGCTCCTGCCACACGCCCGCCCTGGCTCACTCACATGGATTATTTGTGACTTTTCGAGCCAAGCCCTGCTCATTCAGCCCTCGCCAAGGGAGATGGGGGGGGGGACCAGGATGCTGCCCTCCCTGGGCTGCAACGTGACGCGCCCCCTTCACTAGACATCAACCACCCACCCCCGAAAGGGGGGGAAGCCTGGGGGGCGATGTGCACGTCAGCTCGGCTCTGACCAAGGGCCGGGGAGTACAAAAGGCTGGCTGCGGGGCCCCCTTCCTGCCTGTATGAAGCCTACAGAGTGGGAAATCCAGGGGAGCGGGGCTGCCTGCCTCTTTCATCTCCGGCTCTGCTTAGCCAGGGAGATCCTGCGGCAGCAGCCGCCGCTTCTCCCGCATTTCGGGGCAGGGGCAGCACCAGCCCTGCACACGCCCCAGGACTTCCCCCTCCTCGATTTTCTTTCCGAAGGGGCTTTATCGTGGGAGGGAGACGCTGGTCCTTCCCTGCAGGGCTGGGAGCCTGTTGCAGAGGCGTGACTGGTGGGCTAGGTGCAGCCGTCGGTTAGTTCAGAGGCGCCCCTCTCCAGGTGTGTGTGGTGAGAAGGGAAACAAAACCAAACAATGCCCGGGGACCTAGGAGTGGCAGGCGGGAGGGGAGGGATGTGTAAACAGCCCACAGCTGGGCAGAGCTCGCCAAAGGGGGCCAGACCGGCGAGGCGATCAGTTTTAGAACGCTGTCAGTTTCACACTCCGGCCGGCAGTCCCCAGCGGCCGCAGGCCCGCGATATTAATGCTGCAGGAGGCTCTAGCTCCCCTCGCTCCTCTCTCACGTACACGCACACACCTTTGGGGGAGAGGAGAAAAGCAGTCGACACATTCAGGATTGCAAGACATGCTAATTGTCTTCTTGATTTCCTTGTTGAGCTGCAGATGATCTGCTGGGTTTTTACAGATGATTCATCCGCACAAAAATCTGTTTGCCTTTCTGTTCGCCCTGGATGGTGCAGCACAGAGCACCCATCAAGACCCTACAATTTGAATGATTGCCTTTACCGCAGTTTGTTAGCCGTTTGCACCGCAGCGATTTCATCAAACATTGCCTTGCCTGTGTAAGGCAGATCACGGCACAATGTGATCTGGCAAATAACTAACTGGTGCGCAAAGTACAACTGCAAGACTGCGGCGTGCGCAAAGTTATGCAAGTGCTAGGTGTGCGTAGAGAGTGGAGAATTGCAAACATGAGTTGCAAAGGTAACGCTGTCTGTTATGATGCATTCACCTGGCAGCCCCTGTTTCAAAATAACCGAGTTAAACTAACGAGCAATTGTATTAATGATCCTGAAGTGAAATGGATTAACAGGAGGTTAGTTTTATTTTAAAAGTCGGTTGATTATGCCAAAATAAAAGTGACGGTTGCTTGGCGTAAAAGGAAATAAAATGATTGTGAAAAACATAATTTAATCGGAAGTTCCAAAGGAGTAGCCTGTGTTAGTCTAGTTCAGCAAAACAAATAAGAAGTCTTGTGGCACTTTTAAAGACTGACAAATTGATTTATCGCATAAGCTTTCGGGGTCGAAAATCTCGCTTCGATGTTATAACCCTAGAACAATCCTTTTTTAAAACTGATTTTGGCATTATGTGAGGTGCATAACACAATGAGTATAAATATCTGCGTATAACTAGATATAAAGTCATTGCAATATTTAAATTATATCACAATAAAATCAACTGAACTATATATTTTTCATTATTCATTATTATCTAAGCATGTCCTCATAATTTAACGTATTGTCTTTCAGTTCAAAACCTAAAATTTGCTTTAATTCAGTTTTAAAGTTGAAATCGCTTCACAGAAAGAAATCAACAGAAATGTTAATATACCTCAAACTGCTGGAAAACAAATGTCTGCATATTGTTTTATAATATGCCATAATCTGAAATATGTAACATTTCGACAGATTATTATTCAAACTCCGGGAATTAAGAGTCATTTTTCCTTGCATTGTCCATAAAAATGTCCAGTGAATACATTAACTATATTGCCTGGTGCATATGTCTTGCTGAGGTAGTTCACACTAAGGTTTATTCTTCTTCAAAGCTGCACCTCTCTCTATCCAATAATGACAATATACTTTTCAATACACGCCTCTGTTGTTTTCAACATTCAAAAACAGCTAATCTGTTTCTAGGCAAAGCGACGAGGGAAATGAGTTGCTGTCGATCTTTAAGGGGAAAAAAGGTGGATTATTAACCACAGAAAAATAATCAAATTGGTCCCACTGCCATTGATGTCAATGGGAGAGTTTCCATTTAAAATAATTAACTGGGAGCAGGATTGGGCCCTTTGGGTGCTTTGATTCTGACTAGAACAGTTCGTGGGAACTGATTGGACAATGTGGTTCTAAAGCCAATTTATGATTAGAATTGGACACTTCACTCCGAACAGCGAATGTAAACGACTGCCTGGTGTTTATCACCAAGATTTAAGAACATAAACTGCTTAATTTTATTTTTTAAAAACCTATATTGTTTTTCCTGCCCATGAATAGTATTATTCACTGTTTTATTACGTATAATTAATCTTATACATTGTAATGAGATTTGCCATGAGTTCTCTTTGAAGCTATTTTGATGGAGACAGAAACAGCCCAACCAGTTTTAAAACCCTGCTTTATTTTTAAATTATTATTATTTTGACTTATTTCACTCTTACTCATTGCTACTTTGTCTATGGAAAGCTGCTCTTAGTAGGTTGGCATTTTTACTTGCAATTGTTGATACTCTTTATGAACAATGCAATCTCGATGTCTAATCAACACAATACCAGAGCAAACATCGAATCGCTTAATAACTTCTGGTTGGACCGGTTTTAAACAGAACTCTGTGAAGTCATCGGTGACTTACGCTTTAAAAAGATGACACTATATTACCCCGGGCCTCCATAAAAATACATCGATCAAACAAAAATAAGTTAGAAATATAGGCTACATTATTTTCATCTGTAGTATATTTAAACACAATTAAAAATAGAGCGCAGTTCTACTACAACCTTGGCTCAGGCAAAAAAATTTCTACTAACGTCAATGGACGTTTATCCTGAGGAATACAAGATCGAGGCCCTTAAATGTCCAGTAGCCAGCTACAATCTGTGCAGGTATGGAGTATCTGCAGAAATTGATCTCCAACATTTTTTTAAAAAGTTGCAAAGCCACCCACCTTCATTGTAAAAACATATGTTAAGTACTTAATAAATGAGCATTTCCGAAATTCCTCAGTTGTAGGTGCTGGACTTTTAAAATTTGCCCATTAGGATCCAATCCAGCTCCAAGTGAAGCCAAAGGCAAAATTCCTTTTTGAATTCAGTGGTCCCAAGAAGGGTCTTTACATTTAATTTGGTTTACCTCCCAAAAGTTTTGGCTCTATTTCTGTGTCTAAGCCATTCCTGATAATCGGGGCATTCACGGCGTGGCTTATATCACGCAGAATGTAAAAGGGGGAAAAGACCTTATGACATTTGAAGATTCTTTTCATGTAAACAAAATCCGAGTTTGACCAAATTAAAACGTGCCCGTCACACTGCAAAACAGAAAGTTCTAATCCGAAAAGTCAGGAAAATCAAACCATTTCCTGAGTCTCATCATAAATATATTTTATTGGAGATCAGTTGCTGCTTGATGCAGATTAAGAAACCGCTCTTCAGTTAGAAAGGTTTGGGTGGTGGCATTTTCCAGATATAATCAGGGAAGAAGAGATTCCCCCCAGATGGTAAAGAAATGACAAGCGTTATTTTTCAAAGCCTTTCCGCTGTTTTCCTGTGGATTTTGTGCAAAATGCACACCCAGAACGGTATCAGATGCTGCATAAAATAATAAAAACAACAAGGAGTCTGGTGGCACATTTAAAGACTAACAAATTCATTATATTATATTATATTATATTATATTATATTATATTATATTATATTATATTATATTATATT
>ML685830.1:6366036-6458843 GCA_007922175.1 Pelusios castaneus
AGAAAGAAAGAAAGAAAGAAAGAAAGAAAGAAAGAAAGAAAGAAAGAAAGAAAGAATGTGGCAAATACATAAAATAAACCCAGTGTAAAGTTAATAGTCAAAATAAGCACAAAGGCAATTCCTCAACATTCATTCTCTGCAAAAACCTTCCGACCAAAATCAATCTTCAACATGAACAGAAAAGCTCCATTCTCTTTGTAAATGGTTAGCAAATCCTAATGCAGAAAAACAAAAAGAGATTTCTGCAGGCGCAAGAGGAGATACTCATATTTACAATTACTACTAGATGTGGAATTACTTATAATAAGAGTGTTGACTTAGAAAACTTTGCTCAGGAAAGCAGAAGAAGAGTAGAGAAGGAACGCCAATTAATCAATTAGAGAAAGGGAACATAGTGTTTAGTGGAAATTAACAAACCATGCAAATAAAGACTGGAGGTGTCGGATCGCTTCGGAAGGAGAAGCACTTTTCAGAAACTAAAAAAGGCAACACACTTAAAAGTGAAACCAACATGCTGTAGGACGAAGAAGGGACCAAAGCCACATAATTCGGTTAGCATAGAAAAAATATGGAGACAAGAGAAATAGTTGACACAAAAGTGACTACAGATCTCGATTAAAAGTAGGGAATATATGGGAAATGAGAGAAACGAAAGATTTAGCTAATTTCAGGGTAAAAAAGTCACACAGAGGAGCCTTACTGCAATTAACTAAGTAAAAACGTTGAGATAATGGCATGGATTAATAAAGAAAAGGGTGAAAAAAAGAATTAGGGGGCAGAAGGGGAAGCCATGACTAGAAACCTTAAAATCTCCCAGTTATGAGAAAAGAACTTTTCCTTATTTTATTACTTGTATCTGTTAAACCCAGCAAGAGTTTATACCAATCGTGTCAGAAAATTGCCCTCCAGGTTCAATGGTTAAGCAGGGGCAGAGTCATTTTGGTCCAGGTTAGCGTTTAAGGACTGCTATTAATATTCGGTATAATTAAGAGGGTGATTGAAATATTCAAATAGTTAACGTGTGATCCAAGGAGAAGATACACTTTTTCCAAAAATAAGTACTATAGCTCCTGAAGTTTGATCCATTTTCTATATTGTGACATGACAGGCAGAAACTGGTATTTGCTATTAAACAAGGGAACCAACCTCTGAGATAAAAATAACTCAGTAAAACACGGAGACAAAAGATACCGACTCCGCCCATGTTCTGGATGTTCCTCACCGGTATGGGGAAAGATCCGGATTGTATTTCCCCAACATTAGTGAAGCGTGGAACTACCACAAAGGGCGAGAACTAGTTTTTGCTCCACAAATTGAACAACTCTAGGCTTGTTGACTGTACGCCAGCAGTGAACCGTCTAGGTTTTGAATTCTTATTTTTCTGGCTGTGCAGAAAAAATTCCCAACAGTTTTTTTTTCTTTCCTGTTTGAAGGCAAATGATACGTGGGTTGGTAGGACCCTCTGGCACATGAAGCCTTTACGTGCACTAAATTAGAGCAGCCGGATAGATCAGAGATTCTTTAAAACATGCAAATAGTTGGCGGTTAAAGTCTAATAATAATAACTGTGATCTAGAATGAAAGATTTTACTACGCATCGCCCTCTAAATCCATCTTTATCGACATAGCCCATGTTTTATTTGTTAGAGAAACATCTTTTAGGTTTCCTGGGGAAATCCACGTGCTTTAACTAACAGCTTCAGTATCCTATATTTCGGACTGAAGTATTTTCCATTTTCTTCCTTTCCAAAACTACTTGCACACTGTGCAGAGATTGCAGGATCGCCTGCCAGCTGAAGGGTTTTTATCCCCAGATATAAGCTATATAAGATATATAAGATATAAGATATTCTCTAGAATATCATGCCATGTCTCTGGCTAGTTTCCTTACAGTGGGAAATAGTTTTGACCAACACGTCAAATGTTTGAACCCAATTTCTGAGCATTAAGAGCCCCTCTCTCTTTTCCCTTTCACAAAAGATCTCGGTATTGGGTGCCAGTGAGAGAAATGAACGAAAGTGGAGACTCCACATGAAAGGGTGAAATGTCTTTAAAGAGTTCGTGGCTAATATAAAAGAAATTGCTAAAGCACCACCATCTTCATTATCTCTGCTCTGATATTCATTCTCTGGAGAAAGTTCAGAGGCAAAAAGTAAATTTCTAACCCATTTTAAAATCAGAGGTTTCCGTGCTCTGGCCGGATAATTTACATATATGTAGTTATATTTAGCAAAGCTCTCTTTAGTCTCTTCAGCAGTGGATCCATAGGAATGATAAGACTTAATTGATCCTAAGCTGGTTGCTCAGCTGTGATATGCCTCAGTGGAAAAACTGTAACTTTAATTTCAGAGAGAAGTAGGTGTCCCTGCCATGAAATGCTAGTCTATAGCTCTTCACTTAGAAAGGACTTCCATTCATTTCCCCATACATTCTCTTGTTCTGGAACAGTGAAATACAGTGAAGGCTATCTCTAACATCCTGATGATTTGTACTGATTTTTTTTCTTATAATTCCTTTTAGGAAACTGCATCTGAGTCCAACGAATCCTTTGGTTTGTGGAGGCAAAGCCCATCTCAGAATGGCACAAGCCACAGGATATCCCTGAATGCTGACTTTTGTTCCTGGACCTCTGATTTAGCCCCAAAGCTCTGCAAAAGCTCATGGAGACTGTTGTGCAAAATCTCTACAGCTGAGCTGACTCATGTATCCTGTTTATTTAAGCAAGAAAATGAAATGTATTGTGCTAATTATATTTGCTCTAGGTACATGGAAACCACCAGTGCATAAGACCAAAAGCTCCCAGATTTAATCAAGTCACAACTCCCTTTCAGAATCTTCCATCACAAGTGTATTAGACATACATATCCGTCTTTATATGCCTTTTAGGGGACAGAAATGTTCTGGCACAGCTATTGTTCTGAGTGGATGCTGCTGCTGAAACAAATAATCAGAAACAAATGGTGCTCTAGCTTTTAGTGCTATGCATGTGCTGATCAGAGAGATCAGATCTGAATCTTCAGGGTTGTGGCATCCTTGACAAGGGGTGGATACTGATCTTAAAGGAGGAGACTCTTCTCTGTGCACAAATATCTTGGTACCTAGTAATAATCAGTAAATAATTGTAAGAAAATCTAGGATATACCTGAATGCACTGTACTTCAGCTAAATTAAACAACGTGATTGTTTAACCCTGATTTTTTTCTCATGGACCTTATTTTGTAAGATAAATTGTCTTGTGGACCAAGTCCTTTCCTAATTTCATTTGTCTAGGTCACCTCCCCTTCCATTCATGACTGTGGCAAATACATTTTTTTTTAAAACGGAGAAGTCATATTAAGGAAGCATTGAATATAGTTTTCACCATCTTTTAATGGTATTTGGCAGATGGAAAGGAAAATGAGAGCTGAATTTCATGACCAGCTGGCTCTCCACAGAACACCAGTAAGTGTTCTATGGATCAGGAAAAGAGTTGCTGGTCTAACTTCCAAATGTATTGTTTCTATAGCACACATGATAGCTTGTGCCATCAGCTTATAAACAAGACTCCTCACCACGGAAAGTGAGGAGTTTTGTTAAAAATTTGATGGCTGGTTTTTTGATTTTATGATATTTATATACATTTTATGATTTTTTTTAAAGAATAGGGCCCTTTAAACTCAAGAAGTTCAGAGGTAAATTGACACAGACAAGCAGGTGTCCTTTATTTCTGTGTCCTATTAGACAGCACAATTAACAAGGATTTTCCCCCACATCTCTGCCCTCACAGTGTTCCCTAGTCCCCCATTTTTATCAGAAAGTAAAAAGAAAAACTAATTCCACCTGAGACCAGAAATCAGAATATATAAATTAATGGAGATTATAAAATGTATATAATAGGGAATAGGTGCCTGTAAATTACTGGGCTTTATTCTGGCTTCTCCAGTGTGTAACAATCTTTCCCCCTTTTACAAGACTACACCGCCACTGAGTATAAACCTTGAGTTTGTGGCAGTAGCAGAAAATTGCAATCCCCTCTTTAGCCATAGCCTGATTATAAACTGCCTCCAATTCAGAGTCAACCTGTCTTCATTTTACATGGTAAAAATACAAAATCCTGATTCTGAATCCACCATTGCCTCTCACTATTATTGTTTGCAGTGTTGGAGGAGTTGGTCCCAGGATATTAGAGAGACAAAATGGGTGAGTTAACATCTTTTATTGGACCAGCTTGTGCTTATGGAAGAGACAAGCTTTCCAGCTACCCAGAGTTGTTCTTCAGGTCTGGGAAAGGTACTCATCAGCCCACACTTTTTATTTTCCTACCTCCTCTCATTGTTGGGTCTGGAACAGGATTTTAGCTTGTTCCTCCTTTTTTGTTTGTTTGTTTTCCGAAAAATGTAACAAACATGATCTTGTTTGTTCACTGTCATCAGGAAATTTTGTCTTAATTTTTTCTGGCTTTCAGCCATTGAAAACCTTTCTTTTCTGTATTTCTTTTTTGTTTTTGTGTTTGAAGGAAAGCAGACACTTCCCATGTACACCTTTGTTTAGTTAAAAATCCAATTTTCTTCAGAAAAGAAGTTTTGAAGGAGAATTTTTGACTGGCCCTATTTGCTACTCCATCCACTCAGCTCTCACAGTGGGCTTTCTTCATTTTCCCCCTTCTGTCCTTAAAGCTCTCTTTCTGCAGAATCTAAGCTTTCATTTTCAGTTTTTTAAAAAAGTATGTTTCTAGCCCATCTGTTAGTGAAGTTAATAGTCCAAAGGAGATACTGATGCAGTGTTGTCTTCCTGATTCTACAGCTAGCCTGAAAAAATGATTGAGAAGTGTATACTCCCCACTTCCATTAATCTCTGTTTTTACTTGGCATCACTCATTATTTCATTGCTGATCATTTTATCAGTTGTAATAGAAGAAGGGAATGAAACACATGGAGCAAACTGGGGCAGGAAAAAAAACAGCAGAAAGAAAAGAGGAGAGACAGAGAAATGGGAATGAAAAGAGAAAGAAGGGCCACAATAATGGTAGTTCTAAAGATAAACATATTTCCCATTGAAGGAGTGTAGTAGGATCATCTGGCCCTACATCATCCCTCTCATGGCCAGGGGTGCCTCTGCTGTTTTTTCTATTTCTGTTTTTTCCCTTCTTCTGGGCTCCTTAAACAAACTACACATGGTTTTTCTTATCCATTCACAGTCCTTCTTGAACTTTGGTTTTATTAACACAAAGTTACCAAAACAAACACAAAGTATCTTCTACCCAGCCTTAAGATGGGCATAGCCTCCCCTTCCTGAGTTACTGTCCATTCCTGTTGTCTAAGCAGCTAAAGAAGATGCAAGGTCTGGACTGCCTTCTCCCAAAGAAAAAACACACCATTCACCTTCTTACTCAGCACCAATGCCCTTCCACAGAGACCACTGCCAAGGACCCTCTCCCCCTGCAGCTTCACTCTGCCCTTCCCTTTCTAGCCCTGTCCTTACTCAGCCATCGCCTGACCCTTCATAGACCAGGAGCAGCTCCATGCACCCCCTTTAATTGGCTTAATTGGGAGCAGCCGCTCTGGCTCAAGACAATGGACCCTTTTTAATCACCACCCTGTGACAGTGATGCTGAACTCCACTGAAGAAATACTCAGATCTAAACAAATATTTACTGCCATGTTCTGTTCTTGATCTAAGGGGAAATATCCATTTGACAGCAGCGAGAGACCCACTTTGGATCAAGGGGAAGGGGTATATAGATTTAAATCTATGCTCTGGTCCATGGCTCATAAATGATTTTGACTTTCTCCAAAGAACGAGACATTCCTGATTCTGCAGGTTCTAGTCTATAATTAATTTTCCAATAGATGTAGGTACAACAGTCATTCTTGTTCACTGTATTATATTTGAATAGCTATACTCTAATGGGTTTAGAAGGGAACAGACTTAATATACCAGATCCTCAGCTGGCATAGATCCACTGAACTAGGCTCAGTGACAGCAACTGAAGATCCGGTCCACTATATGATTTGCCAATCACATAACAGAATATTCACAAAGAAGTAAATTAAAAATCCCTACTGTGTGTTTATGAAAAAGCTAGTTCCTCGCTGTCTGGAGGTTTGCTTTATAAACTCTTATCAATAATTTAGATTCCAGCACACCGAAATGTAATTGACTGGAACAACATATAAGCTATTTCTGCTGTGTTAACAACAGTGGTAGTATAGGGTGTGCAATAAATGCAGGACTGGGCCCATATTTGTGTGGTATAAAATGTGTCAGTTATGCACTTGTAGATGTCTATATGGGTAGATTTGTAGATCCTGAAATTTTTCAGGGGTTTACAGTGTGTCCAAAAACATTCTAGCACTGAAAATTAGGAGATTCACACACTCAGCATAGGACTTACTGCAAACATGTATATTTTGAAAATAAATCCAATCAGCTTAATACGTATGTTATAGGAACACAAACATAAGATAAAAAAGAAAAGTTTACTGTTTCTGATTTTTTTACATTTTTATCATTAAAACTTGACATTCTGGAATATCTTCGTTTCCCAGTCACTGATTGATATTGTGAGGTAAATTTTTATTTTTAATCCTTTTAATTAAAAGGCAAGGCCATGACATATGTACCTCTTCTACTACTGTGTACCAGTGTAGTATTGTATCTTTCATATACGTAATTATATCAATATCATAACTGTTTCACATTCTGATCTGGAGGCGACATAGTAATCTCAATCTTCCTTCAGAGTTCTGTGTAACTTACTGTCTTAAGTCTTGATCCTTGCTCATTAAAGTCAATCACAAGACTTCCCATGACCTTACTAGGAGCAGGATTGGACCTTTAGCTCTTCCTGCACATACATTATCAATAGAAAATGTAGGATAGGTCATCATGATTTTGAAGGAGTTGTTACATAAATATTATAAACATTTACTACTTTTAAAACTTAGGTACACATACAAATAGAAATCTCTGTTATGCTCATACTTATTTTACAAAGTAGGGGGTTTGAAACGACAGCAGGATTTACTCTTCAAGAATAATCCAATATAGGAGTGGAACTTTTCCAATGGCCTGACTAGCAATAAGTATTGTAAGTCTTGCAGGTATTATAAAATAGTCATTGATTCTCCGTCCGCTGGCATTCATTTCAGTGGAATAATTCAGTAATAGAGGTATGACACACAAGAGTACCAGTAAGGAACTGAATTCTATTTCCTGATTGCTGGCACCCGACATGGATCAGGGTTACAAACATTTATTATGTTGCATGATAGAAATCAATATACAATGATTGCAGTGGCTACTGAGATAGTGTTCCTTTGAGTGCCATTGTAACTGTTACATTGGACAGGACAAAGATTTCTCAGTCAAGGAGATCTGGTTATGGAACAAACTTTCAGAGGAGATTAGATGAATCCAAAATCTGACTGTCTTTAGGAAATGCTGCAAAACCTTTTCCTTCAAAAAGGCCTTTGCATCATAAGATTGGCACCCCTTTAATCCGAAGCCCTCCCAGTCAACCACCCCCTCAAATTCAGAAAAGATCCTGAAACAAACACATCTTTAAAAAAAGGAAATCAATAAAACTGAAAACAGAACAAAACCTACTTCATGCAGATATTTTTGACCACCAAAAGGGAAAATACCAGACACTCCTCTAGGGTGTTCACTGAAGGAAGGCACTGTAACTATGACAGGTAAATAGATAGATCTCAAGCAGTCATATAAGGTTGCTTTGCTATTTATTTTCTTTAAATTAGGAAGTACTTATTAGATAGACATCAGTCCCTACTTTCAAATAGGTTTTCTTTTCTTCCAAAAATATTGTCGCTATAGACCTAAACTTTTAAAAGAGAATTGAGTGTTAATGAAAAGTATTAGGCAGCCCTGGAGAACAAAAAGTCCTTAATTTATCTACCAAACAAGTATACCATTGGTAGTGGGCCTGCAAGCTTTCACCACCATCATTATAATAAACCCTGAAATGGAGTGACTGGCTCTAAAGATGGAGTGCGCTGGTCAATATTCATGACTGACCTTGGCTGCAATTGCAACCAACCCTGTCAATTAGTGCCAACTATGTACTGTTCAGTAGAAAAAACTAAATGACCATTTTGAGGTGAGTGTAACGTACATTGGTCCTCATCTGTAAGAATTACTAACAATTTTGTACAATCATTTCTGTAGTTGTAATATTCAATCTTGATTTGTTTGTAAATTTCTTTGATGAAACCGCTAAAAGATAGAATCCTTGTTTATTGGCTCTCATCTCCTTTTGACATACTTTTGGGCATTTCTGCTTTTCTCAGATGGTACTTCCTGGTTGGGCTCTCAGATTAAGACTGTTGACATCCACTTCTGTTGACATCCACTTATTAAATATTCGTTCTATCAGCATATTTTATGTGTGGGATAGACAGCTTTTTACCACTTCCCACCATATTTATCCAGTTTTTTTAAAAAGCCATAAATTGTCCAAACATTGATTCTCACATTTGCCACTGTCACTGTTAGGTTATCAGAGCACATTACATTTGGCATTCTATAACAGCTTTCTTTGCTAGTTGCTCACAGCTTTTCTCAAAGGCAGAGGTGATGCAGACTTTCTTCTCCAAATAAACAGCTGAACACTTCTCTTTTCTCTACCCCTTTATCCTCTTGTATTAAATATCATGCTTCTTAAGTGTGCAGTCTACTGCTGTTGCCTCATCTTCCTCTGACCTAGCTCTCTTCTGGACTTTACTAATTAGGTTTACATCTGCTTTGCTTTACTCTACAGAAACCATATTCACCAAAGTAATTGTCAGGTTTTTCCTCACAAAGTTGATAGTCTCTGCTCTCGGCTCCTTCCCCTCTCTCTGACATTATGGATGACTTCCTTCTTCCCAAAATCCTCTTCTACCTGTGCATCAGGGATTCCTAGCTCAATGATGATTCCCTCAATATTGCCTTCAGTGGATCCTTGTCTTCTGTCTCCTTTTCTGTAGGTGTTCTCTAAACATGCATCCATGCCCCCCCCCTCCTAAATTTACTCCTTAGGTGAGTTCATCTACTCTCTCCATTTTGTTGAGGATTCTTGGCTTTTCTTATGTTTACTTCTCTTCTTTCCTCCACTTTTCAGAACTTTCTTCTTTGAAGAAATCTTTGAAAGTGCAGTTGGCTTCCAAAGTTTTGTGTTCTATTTTTTACCCATTTTTAGTGTCTTCAGTTAAGTAAGAATGGTCCATCAGTGACTATTAGCAGGGATAGGAAAGGATTACTGTTTGCCAGAGGCTGGCAATGACCAAAAGGTTGGATCACTTGATGATTATTTGTTCTATTAACTCTCTCTGAGGCCCTGGCACAGGACATTGTCAGAAGACAGGGTACTGGACTAGATGGATAGTTGGTCTGACCCAGTATGGCCATTTTTATGTTCTGATGGAAAAACAATGTTCCTCAGTAGTTGCAATCACAGAAAAAAGTAGCCCATCTCCTTAGCAATGTGTGGATACTGTGAAAACACATTGGGTCACATGGAGTCAGATTTGTAGCAATAGCACTAGGTATGAACTCCTTTCTTTGCCAATGTGTCTTGCATTGATGTTATTGAGTAAAGATGGTCAGATCTTGCCTTCCCATCCTGGGTCCAGAGGCAAACAGAACAGTTTTATCACTTAGTAATCAAGGCTAAACTAAATGTTTTAATAGAGTCAAAGGTAAGGTCACATATCTAGAAGTAACAAATTCAGATCTTACATACAGTACAAGAGACGGTATTCCAGAAATTAATTACTCTGAAAATAATTTAGGTGTCATGAGCTCTCAGTGCAATGAGCACAGTGCAATGCTGTGGCAAAAAGGGCTAGTGCAATCATTAAATGTATAAATAGGGAAGCAGTGAACTTCAGTACACTGCATTGGTGAGACTGATACTGAAATACAACATCCAGTTTTAGTGTCCATATTTTAAAAAGGATGAGGGGAAGATATGTTGTGTAGAGAAGAGCCAGGAAAATGATTGAAGGGTTAGAAAAAAATGCCTTACATGAGAGACTTCAGGAGCTCAAAACAAAAAGATTGAAAAAAAAATCAAAAGATTACTTGCTTATGATGTATAAATAACTTCATAGGAAGAAAATACCAGGTACTGAAGGATTCTTTAATTTAGTGTAGGATGACATAACAAGTATCAATGATTGGAAGTTAAAGTTAACTGAATTCAAGTGAGGAATGAGGCACACATTTTTAATAGTGAGGGTGATTAACCACTGAAACAAGATACCAAGAGAGAGGTGTATTTTTTTTTTTTTTTTTGGTCTTCCAATACCTTCAAATCAAGACTGGATGCTTTTTTGGAAGATCTGTTTTTATCAAGTTATTGGGCTCAGTATAGGAATAACTGTGGGAAATACTGTGACCTCTGTTATACAGGAAATTGACTACACAATCTAATGTTCCTTTCTGGTCATAAAATATATTAATTCATATGTGAAGGAATCAAGTAGGCTCAGAGGCCCCCTTTTGGAGGTCTCAGAGTCCTGCCACACCCATCCCAGGAAAAGGGCAGTGGAGCTAAGTCTTACAAAGGGAACTGCAGCACCATGGAGAGCTCAGTGCTGGTAGAGACCAAGAAAGAGCTCCTGGCTGGCTGCTTGGTCTGAATACAGAGTTGCTCTTAGAAGGGTAAAGCATCTGTGAAGGCTAGGACTGCTAGGAAGTGACCCAGGGAACTGAGAGCAATTTCATTAAAGGGAAATGATGGAATGTGGCTGCTATTCTTAGTGTTCCTAAGAACCTGAAGTAGTGGGTGGGCCTGGGGCCCCCGCAAAGGCCACTGGGGAAGTGGCCTACAATTGGAAAACAATAAACCCCCAGAAGGAGTTCTGAACTACTTAGTGCCCAGCTGGAGAGCTGGGGACAGAAAGGCCCAGCAAGGGTGAAACCATTGCTTCCAGGGGAGAAAACCTTGAGGGTACAGCCCAATATCATGGCCAGGACTGGTAAAGACTGCAGAGACACCTAACCAGAAGGGGCACTCGGAAGAGGTGGCTGTCATGCCATTACATCATATTATAGGTGTGATCTGGCTCCAATGTGTGCAGCAAAATGATCTCAGAATTCTTTGTCACTAATTCTGATATTCAAGAATAGTTACATTTTCCCTGAAGGCTGTGCTGACACAGGTGGTGGTGAGGCATGCTTATCAAGAAATGCTGGTGCTGAAGCAAGTGTGGCTTAAGTAGGAGAAGCAGAGAGTTCAGTGAAAAATGGAGGAAATACTCAATTAGATGAAATGGGTAGGTGATATCAGGGATGAAGTAGCTGAAGATGGGATAAGCAAAGAGGATAATTCATGCGCTGAAACAGGAGCAGAGGTCAATAGAAGAATGCTAGTCTTGATGTTTAGATGCCATCTCCATAGCAAGAATAGCTGGGGCAATCTTCTCAGACAGTTTGGGAAGTTCAGATTAATTAGTATCAGTCATTTTTTTTTAAGAAGAAGTGGCATTCTGTAGTAGGCAATGTTTTCTGAAGAAAAAACCTAATAAGATGGAACCAATTTTTTAAATGTATTTTGACTTTTACACATAAAAGGAGCACCTATCTCTTTACTTGAGCACTACTTGATCATTATTTAGTACACAACCATAAAATAAAACCCTTTTGTAACTGTCCCTTTCCCCTTCATTGAACCACATACACTTCAAACACCATATCCTAGTTGTGGTCAGCAGTGAGTAGAGCAAATATTTACTTGAGATACACCCATGACTGCTTTGGTGGCTATGAAGTCTTGATAAGATTCAAAGGATGTGTCACCCATCTGGATATTAATTTTTCCGAGCATTAATTGCCTCATTATCTCCCACTCCTCCACAATGGGGAGGAATCTGAACAGCTCCCAGAAGATTCTGTAGTGCAGTGGGACAAGTGAAAGTCTAAGACACAAAATGAGTTACACTTATCAAGGGACATAAAAGATAACAAAAAGAGGTTAGTTAATTCTATTAGGAACAAGAGAATGATGAAGGAAAGTGTAGGTTCTCTACTTATTGGGTAAGGATTGTAAATCACTGATATCAAGAAGGCTAAAGTGTTTAATGCCTATTTTGCATCAGTCTTCACTAAAAGTATTAATAGTGACCACAGACTCAACACAATTATTAACAACAAAGGGGAAGGATCACAAGTCAAATTTGGGACACAACAGATTAAAGAATGCTTAGATAAATTAGATGTATTCTAATTCCAAAGGGGTAGCCGTGTTAGTCTATTGTAGAAAGACAACAGAGTCCTGTGGCACTTTTAAAGACTAACAGATTTATTTATCGCTCATGCGATAAATAAATCTGTTAGTCTTTAAAAGTGCCACAGGACTCTGTTGTCTAGATGTATTCAGGTTGTCAGGGCCAGATGAAATTCATCCTGGGGTACTTGAGTAACTAACTGAAACAATCTCAAAACCATTAGCAATTGTGTTCAAGAACCCATGAAGAATAGGTGAGGACCCAGAGGATTGGAAAAGAAAAAACATAGTACAAATCTTTAAAAGGGGAACAGAAAGAGGGCCTGAGTAATTATAGACCAGTCAGCCTAACTTCAATATCTGATATGGGTATAAATTATTAAACAATTAGTTTGGAAGCACCTAGAGGATAATAGCCCTATAAGGAATAGTCATCAAGGATTTGTCAAGAAAAAAACATGCTGAACCAACCAAATTTTCTTCTTTGATAGGGTTACTGGTCTAGTGGATTGGGGAAGCAATAGACATATCTTGATTTTAGTAAGGCTTTTCAGATGGTCTCCCATGACATTCTCATAAGCATTCTAGGGAAATGTGGTCTAGCTGAATGTGGATGCACAACTGATTGAAAGACCATACTCAAAGAGTAGTAATCAATATTTCACTGTACAACTGGGAGGATGTATCTACTGAGGTCCTGCAGGAGTCAGTCCTGGATCCAATACTAGTATATTTTCATTAATGATTTGGATATGTAGACAATAGGCTTATCAAATACACAGCTGTCTCCAAGCAATGAAGCGTTGTAAGCACTTTGGAAGACACAATTAGAATTCGAAATGACCTTTACAAATTGGAGAATTGGTTTGCAATCAGCAAGATGAAATTCAATAAAGACAAGTGCAAAGTACTTCATTTAGGAATTGTGATGGGGTGAGCCTACCCCGCACTAAAGAAGCCCAATAAACTCTGTGGGTGGCAGAGGCCCCACCCCTTGAGCCCTGCTGGGCATGCTCAGACTGCTGTCCCAGCATAAAAGAGGGCAGCTCAGCTCAGTTTGGGCTAACTGGTGAGGACCAGCCCCAAGCAGCTGGAGATGCTGATGCTGATGCTGATGCTGATGCTGATGCTGATGCTGATGCTGATGCTGATGCTGATGCTGATGCTGATGCTGTGTGGGGATACCAGGAGCAGCCATCTTGCGACTGGAGCCCCGAGACCCACCTGCAGATTCAGACGGTAGCCGGGGAAGCCCTGAAGGAGACATGGACCAGAACCACACAGGAGGACCACCCTCCGCTCGGGTAGGAAGCAGCCCAGGGGCCTGGATTGTAGGGTCTGGGGTGAAGCCAGCGTGTTTTGGTTTGGACCTCCACTGGTGGAGTGCCATAACCTGGGCATCCATAGGGCCATGGGCTGGGGCTCAGTGGAGCGGGTGGGCCTGAGCCCCCCACCTGGGCACTGCCCTCCTTGTGGCCGCTAGGCCAGACTGCCCCGACCCGGGGGCTTGCATATTGATTCTGTGGCTGCTAGGCCAGACTGCCCCAACCCGGGGACTTGCATATTGACTCTGTGGCCAGTAGGCTGGACTGCCCTGACCTGGGGGCTTGATATTGCTTCTGTGGCTGCTAGGCCAGACTGCCCTGACCCGGGGGCTCGTATATTGACTCTGTGGCCTTTGGGCCAGACTGCCCTGACCCGAGGGCTGGTATATTGATGCTGTGGCCATTGGGCTGGACTGCCCTGACCCGAGGGCTGATATATTGACTCTGTAGCCACTAGGACGGACTGCCCCGACCCGGGGGCTCGCATATTGACTCTGTGGCCATTAGGCTGGCCTGCCCTGACCCAGGGGCTTGACATTGACTCTGTGGCCATTGGGCCAGACTGCCCTGACCCGAGGGCTGGCATATGGACTCTGTGGCTGTTGGGCCGGACTGCCCTGACCCAAGGGCCTGAATATTGACTCTTTGTCCCTAGACCAGACTGCCCTGAGTTCCAAGGGCTGCTTAATAATTCAGAGGAGGGGAGCCCACAAAGTTGGGTTGACGCCTCCCTGTTCGTAATCCCAGATTTCCCCACCTGGGGGCACTGCGGAGGGCTCTCTCCCTGACAGTAATGAAAAATCAAATGCTCAATTAAAAATGGAGAATAATTGGCTAGGTGGTATCATTGTTGTAAAGGATCAGAAGGTTATAGTGAATCACAAATTGAATGAGTCAACAGTGTGATGTAGTTGCCAAAAGCCTGATATCATTCTGAGATGTATTAACAGGAGTGTTGAACATAAAACACAGGAGGTAATTGGCCCACTCAGCACTGGTGAAGTCTCAGCTATGTTCAAGTCCAGGTGCTGCATCTCAGGAAAGATTGCACAAATTTGGTAGAGCCCAGAGAAAAGCGACAAAAATGAGAAAAGGTTTTGAAAACCTGACTTCAGAGGAAAGGCTAAAAAAGAAACTGGGCAAGTTCAGTCTTGAGAAAAGTGTGTGTGGGGGGGGGGACCTGATAATGGTAATCACATATGTTAATGACTGTTACAAAGTGAATGATGTTCTCCATGTCCATTGAAGGTAAAACAAGAAGAAATAGGCTTAATCTGCAGCAAGGGAGATTTAGGTTGGATATTAGGAAGAGCTTTCTAACTAGAAGGGTAGTTAAGATCTGGAATGGGCTTCCAAGGGAGGTTGTGAAATCCTCATCATTGGAGGTTTTAAGAACAGGTTGGACAAACTTGTGAGGGATGGTCTAGGTTTACTTCACCCTGCTTCAGTTCAGTGGCCTGGATTTCATGACCTTTGGAGCCCCCTTCCAGCCCTCTATTTCTAAGATTCAATACACTAAGACCAGTCCTAACTCAATTCCCACCTAAAACATCTAGCCTCCCTATTTTCTTCATCTCTCCTGACAGCTTCACAGTCACTCAAGTTTGCAAACTTGGAATTATTTTCAATTCTCACCCCTGTCCTTTTTCTTTCTTTTTCAGGCACTTCTGAAATCCTATCACTTCTTATACACCATGAGAGTGAGATCCTCAAAACTCATGCAAAAATGATTAGTTTATAAAAAAAATTCCAATGTAGATAAATTAGGTTATTGTTGTGGTGTGACATAAAGCCCTAACTTCACTTTTAATGAGCTCACACAGTCATATGTTCTTACACGTTTTACTTCTGGTGATGTTAGTTCACATTCTCTGGTGATTTGTTTTATTTTATAGCATAAACTTATAAAAAACAAGATTAGAATCTAGATGGATATTTTTGTATGACCTGTTTCCTCTTACGGGTTATATGGTCACATTCTTTTAATGTGGTGCCCTTGCTAACACTACAATGATATGAGAATAGACACTGGTCATAAACTTTTATCTCCTAGTGTTTTTACACAGAGACAAAGTTTTTATATTAAGTTTATACCTTGCTCATAAGCATTTACATTTCTGATCTTTGAATGTGTCATGAAGTAATAAAGATACATAATATGCTTCACTTAATACTATACCCTGTGCCTTATGTAACATATTTCCTATTAAGCCATTACATGTAAATCCAGATTTAATTATTATTGATCCCCCAAAATCTTTCAAAGTAAAGCAAACAAAACCAAATCTCTTGTTAAAAGAAAATATAATCCCAATCCATAATAAGCCACTGCGTTTCCATTTATAGATTTTTAAAGTCAGAAGGGACTACTTTAATTATCTTCTAGGTTGACTTTTTTATAACTCAGGCCACAGAAATTTCGCCTAATGAAATGATGGGCGGTGTCTATTTGCTTGGACCACGTTACTTAAACTAGCAAAGCAGCAGCCGCCGCTTCTGTAGCTGTTCTGCCCGGTTGGAGCTGCACCCATGTATGTGAGGACAGAATTGGGCACATAGAGCTATTACAATGCTAGGGTTTTACTTGCAGATCTATCAAAACATATGGTGATTACACGAACCACAGGTACAGAGAAAACCACATGATTGCATTCAAAACTAATGTAGTTTTTCCAGCAATGCTAAACTTCAGAACTATAGATCATAGAAACAGTTGGATAGTGTCACAACACCCATCCTTGCCCTCCCCTACTTTGACAGGTACCATCTTCAGCAGAGGAAAAGGAGGGTTGGAAATGGAATTGCTAAAAAGGAAAGCAATGCTAAGCTCCCACCAGGGGCATGTGCTTGAAGGAGCTTTAAAACCACTGTTAAATTGCTTTGTCATTTTCCTTTGTGCATCACATGTGTCAGGAGTAGGGATTAGCAGACTAAAGGGTAAATCATGCTTCTAAAGCATGTCTATACTAAGGGATATTGTGGAGTTTCACCAGCCCATAGAAAGAACTGGGAGTTGGTGCACAGAGGATGCAGTACAGGCTGTTCTATCCCTTTACAGAGTACAGTTTACCCTTCTGCAGATGGTCAGCTAGCTCCCTGGACCAGTAGAGGGGGGGGAATAAGAACATAAACCTGACTTATCCCTGGCCATTTTAGGGGTCAATGCGTCTGCAGGGGACTAATGAGGGAGTTGTCCTTGCTCACATAGACCCCAAACCAAAGTCCACCGAGACTGATGGGAATTTTCAATGAACTTTGGCTCAGGCTCATATGCTGAAGTTCCCCCTCACTCATACATTTGACTCATAAGAGGGTGTGTGTGTGTGTGTGTGTGTGTGTGAGAAAAGATGGTCATGCTCCTCTGTGCTCTCCTCCCTGCACTGCACCCATGGGAGGGCCATGTCCCTAAAAGAAGGTACCCATCCTGTGAAATACTGAAGGAAAGCCTTGTGTAGCTCAAAAGCTTGTCTCACTCACCAAGAGAAGCTGGCCCAGTAAAAGATATCACCTTACCCACTTTGTCTCTCAGCACAATGAGACATTTGATAATACTATTGCTGGAAATGCTTTCAATAAAGTATGTCATGTACCGTACATAGTGTAGGGATGGCTGTATTATGAGAACCGGAACAATGAGAGGGAGATGCAGTCATCACAAACAGATGGCAATAAAACCCTTGGCTATGTCTACACTTGTTAAATTAAGTTGACTTTTAAATCGACCTTGTTAAGTCGACTTAGCGCGTCTACACTGTATATTTAGGTTGACTTAAAGTCGACCTTGTTAAGTTGACCTAGAGCATCTACACTAGATGCCCAAGTCTACTGGCAGAGGCTAGGTCGATCTAGGAGTGGTGCATTGTGGGAAGCATGGCATGAGGCACCCAAGAAGTTCCCCCCTCCCCCGGCCACTCCTTTAAAAGAGGAAGTGAGCTCAGTACCTTCCCCATTGTGCCTGTCAACATGGAGGCTGAGCAGGCCATGGACCAGACTCCCATCCTGAGATTTGTCAAGCAGCTGTGCGACACCTACCAGCTAGTGGTAAGGCTTCTTCAGCTGTGGAGCAGGCCTGTCTGGCAACCTGCCAGTGCAGAGGAAGATGACAGCCTGCCCCCCACCTTCCTGACCCAGCAAGCTGCCGCACTCACAGCAGTGCACTCCGTGCCTCGTTGCTTCTGGGCACGTGAGGCCAGCAGTGACTGGTGGGAGCAGATCGTCCTCACCACCTGGGATGACGACCTGTGGCTGCAGAACCTCAGGATGAGCAAGTGGACCTTCCTCAAGCTGGTCCGCAAGCTCACTGCAGTTCTGCAGCGTATGGACACCAGACTCTGACCCGCCCTGCCCGTAGACAAGCGAGTGGCCGTCGCTGTGTGGAAGCTGGCAACCCCGGATTCCTACCGGGATGCCACCCACATCGTCATCCGAGCCCCAGACCACCAGGCCATGGACTATGTCAACAGGAAGGGCTACTACTCCATGGTCCTGCAGGCCCTCATGGACAGGATCTTCCGCAACATCTATGTGGGCTGGCCGGGGAAGGCACATGACACATGCATCCTGCGCAACTCCGCCCTGTACAGGCGCATGCAGGCAGGCACCTTCTTCCCCAACCACACCATCAGCCTCGGGGATGTGCAGGTGCCCAACCTGATCCTGGGGGATGCTGCCTACCCCTTGATGCCCTGGCTGATGAAACCATACATGGGCCAGATGGATGCCAGCAGGGACCTCTTCAGTCAGAGGCTCAATGGGTGCCTCAGCATCGTCGAGCGTGCCTTCGGCCATCTCAAGGCCCGCTGGAATACCCTCCTGACCCACATGCAGCTCGGCGAGAGCAACCTCCCAGAGGTCCTCAACACCTGCTGTTGCCTGCACAACCTCTGCGAGTTGCGAGGTGAAAGGGTCCCCCACACCTGGGAGCCTGAGGCTGAGAGGCTCGCCACTGACTCTGAGCAGCCCGATGGCACCTGCCCCAGATGCAGCAGGCCCAGGGCGAGCACTGGTCATCTGGGACTCACTGAGGGCCCACTTTGACAGCGAGGAGTGCTGAGGGGTTGGCCTGCTACCAGGCCCCGTCACCTCCACCACCCACCCATGCCTGCCCCCCCCACCCTCACACATCCACCCCCCCCCCCGTCCCCACACCAATAAAAAGCATGACACATTGTATAACAGTGTTCAGGGTTTTTATTCAAAGGGGAAAATGGGGGTTTAGAGCTGCAGGGGTTGGGAGGTTTGGGGGGAGTGAAGAGGGTGGGGGGGAGTGATGGGGGCCAGGGGTTTGAGGGGAAGTGAAGAGGGTCAAGGGGAGGAGAGGAGTCGGGGGGAAGTGAGGAGGGTCAGGAGGAGGGACCAGTGCTAGTGGCCTTTGGAAGACGGGTCCTGGGCTGCAGATGTCCACCCCGGGCTTGGCCGACCAGTGAGGAGGGCTGCCTCTGGGGTGCAGGGTGGGGCCCCAAGGGAATAGGCGCTCCTCCAGGTGCTCCAGGGACTGGGTTTTCTGCTCTATGAGGTCGAACATTCGCTCAAGCAGCCTCTGGTCGCCCCTCGCCCTTCTTCCCTCCAGTGGGCATCCTCCTGCTCCTGCCGCGCCACCAGGTGTGCCTCGGTCCTCTCTCTGATGTGGATCAGGTCTCTGAGGAGCTTGTCCTGTGAGCAACGCACCCTCCTTCTCCTCCTGATCAGACCTGGTGGGGCACCAGGAGTGCCGCGTATCATGGGCGCAGGGTCTGCTGGGGAGAAGCAAAGAAGAGGGTCCCTCCCATTAGCTGGTGAGGTGTGCAGCCTGACAGCATCTGCTGTTCCCTGACCATCCCCCGGCTTCCACCCCCTGTCCTTTGGGACAGGGACCCCTTGGTACATGCTGGCGTGCTCAGCTGCCCAGGTAGGGTGTGGTGACCACAGTGGTGAGCTGCAGGCAGCCCTGCCCCGGGGGTCTCTCCTGAGGCCACATGCCACCAGTGTCGGGTGCATGCTGTCTGGCCTTGGTGCTCCTGCCTATGGTCCCCACCCCATCTTCAGACATGCCACTGTACCATTCGGCTCTGGCTTCCCCCCACCACCACAAAGTCCCCAGTCCCTCTGCCCCTGTGGAAGGCCCTCTGTGGCCCCCAAACCCTGTCTGTCCCTGGTCCATGTCCCCTTGCAGTCCCTGTGCCATAGGCATGCCCAGCCCTGCCTGCAGGGAGGGAGGGAGGGAGCACTCACCAGCAGGTGCAGCAGGTGTCTGGCGCGCTGTCCCCTCATCTGGGTCTTCTTCACTGGGGGGAACCTGTTCCTCCTCCTCGGTGGTGGTGTCCGCCAGTGGGGCAGGGATGAGCTCCGGGCTGGTGGCATGCCCCACTGCTGCCTTGGTCTCCCCTTCCTCCAGCACCACAGTCTCGTCCACCAAGCCCTTCTCCTGGTCATCGTTGAGGGAGGGTGGTTCAGTGGAGTCAATGGTGTGGGCTGGGAAACTACCGCTCTCCTGCCCGAGAAAGGCATCCAACTGCTGGTAATACTGGCAGCTGGTGTGGGCTGCCCCTGTCCACAGCATCTCCTCCCAGGCCTTTTGGTAGCCCTGGCAGAGGTTCTTTATTTTCACCCGGACCTGCTGGGTGTCCCGGGTGTGGCCCTTGGCAGCCAGGGCCCAGGAGATGGAGGTATATACCTCTTGGTTGCAGTGGCTGCCCCTCAAATCAGAAGTGACTGCCTCATCCCCCCAAATGGCCAGCAAGTCAAGGATTTCCTGGTGGCTCCAGGATGGGGCCCACTTGCAGCACTGGCTGCTCTGCTCTGCCATGGTTGCAGAGGCAGGCCTGACCAGCTCTGAGGAACAGGATGGTCAGGCCACTGTCCTGCCCTGTGGTTGGCCAGGGCAGGCTCTTCCTGTGCCAGGAACCCTGGGAAGGAGGTCTGGAGGCCATGGAGGTCATCTTAGGGCTACTCTGCATCTACACTGGCTTAAGTCAACTTAATAAGGTCGACTTAAGCACTAAGTCGACCTAAAACCAGGCGTTATTAAGTTGACTTAAGCTTTCCTTAAGTCAACTTAAGGAAATGCTTATATCAACTTAATAAAAGCCCAGTGTGGATGCAGAGTAGTTTAAGTCGACTTAAGCCTCTGTCCTGCCCTGTGGGGGGGCACGCCAGGCTCTCCTTGTGCCAGCCACCCTAGCAGGAAGGGCAGTGGGGGAGCTCTGAAGCCCTTTAAGTCGACTTAAAATCGACTTAGGGCTACTCTGAGTCCACACTGGCTATGTCGACTTAATAAAGTCGACTTAGCCAGCAAAGTCGACTTAAAATGAGGTTTAATAAAGTTGACTTTAATTTTCTGTAAGTCGACTTAAGCTGCTGCTTAAGTCGACTTAAGGAAAATGTAGTGTAGGCACAGATTAAATTGAGTCGACTTAAGCAAGTTTAAGTCGACTTAATTTGTAAAGTGTAGACACACCCATAGACACCAGTTCACTCATTTATCAAAGAAATGAGAATGCCCAGCCTCATTCTTTCACACCCTCTAAAGTTTTGAGTTTAGCAGCTTTAGATAAAACAAATACTAGTTCATTGATTAGATCATGATTTTAAGTGAGCATAGAGCAAATCAATGCACAATCATTTAATAAAGTGGTCAGGGGTTACCATTATCAAATAAAAGATATAAAATGCATCCTAACCTAACAACACTGTCCAGGATTACTCAGAGTGTCCATCTGGTGATGGTTTTATAGCCAGTCTCTGCCTATCCCTAGACAGGGCCCAGATCTTGCTTGACATTGGAGGTGTTTCCAAGATGGTGTTTCTCTGGTAAAAAGCTTCTCCCAGTGTCTTTCTTTGTTTAGAAAGGGCAGGAGACCTCCCCCTTCACTCGCTGCTGTGTGAGTCTCTTTCTCTCACCTGAGCCAGGGACCTCAATTTGCATTGTCTTTGTCATGTACCTCTTCAGCCTCCATGCTGAATGATAGCCCTGATGGTATGCCTTCTGCCTGAGCCATATAAAATACCTGGAAACATGCTTCACATCTGTATACATACATGTTATGAACATTCATAAAGGAACCTTGCATGGCATATTTTACATCACACTATGCAATTACATTGCAAAAGTGAACAAGAAGATTATACAGATCATAGACCATTGTGCATCACGTGACAGGATGTACTGCAGTATATTTAGTTATATGGACTTAAAGAGTTAAGAAAATAAAAGTGCCTATACATGGCTCTGGGCACCCTATCACATCATAATAAAAACCCAGCAACAGAAATAATCATTTCAAACAGGAACTCAGCTAGCTAGCAATATCAAAAACAACTTTCCTTCCTTCCATCATTCTTGGAAGCATCTCTTCAACTCACTCCAAAAATCCTGTCATACTAGAAGGGGTGACATAATCTTAACTTCATTATAGCTTTCCGTATTTCCTGACTTTTCTAGCTTCACTTCGCAAACTTAACATTCTTTTAAAGTAGATATTTTTTCAAGTATTGGTGCACTCTATCTACCTTGCTTGCTAGTTAGCTACACACTCACAGTATTATCATAATTAAAGGTATAATCCCTCAATATTTACACCAAATTGAACTAATCATTGGTATTCCCTCAGAGTTTGAGGATTATTGTCTTCCAATAAAACGATAGCCAGTTATCGCTGGTGGATCCTGAGATGACTAATGAGACCTATATAGGATCCATAGATCTTGTCACAATAGAGGCAGACATTTCCCAATGGAAAGAAAGGATCTGGATTGTTAAATTGGACTGCAGCATGTTCTTTCTTCCTCTCCCATTTCTCCATTTCCTTATGTGTCTGTTTGATCTCAGAATACTGGCAACCTTGCCACAAAGTCCATTTCCATGCTGGTTGATTGAGGGCTTGGGGCTTCCATAAGTTTATTTCAATATTGCACTTCTTCATATTTGCTTTGAGGATGTCTTTGAAGTGGGTTCTTTGCCCACCCCTTGACCACTGGCTGTGGCTCAGTTGTGAGAAAATGACCTGTTGCGGTAGTCAACATTCTGGCATTGGAGGAACATAACCATTGGTGGCAGATGAGCATAGCTTCAGTGCTGGAGGCTTTGATTTGGGACAGAACAATGATGTTGCTGTGTTTCCACTCGATTCAGAAGATTTTTCAGAGGCACTGTTGATGGTATCTTTCAAAAACCTTGAGGTGTCTACTGGATTTGACTCTGGTTTTGGCACCATACAAGACACCAGCAATAACAAATAGCATGGTACTTGAGAAACTTGGTTTGATTTTTTATCTCACGGTCTTCAAAGACACATTTTCTCAGGTGTCCAAAAGCTGCACTAGTGCATTGAAGGTGGTATTGAATTTCCTCATCAGTTTCAGATTTCTACGACAGATAGCTGATGAGCTAAAGGAAGTGCTCAATGTTCTCCAAGATTTCTTTATTGCTCTGTATCAAAGGCTATCAACCTTTCCATACTACTTCAGGAATCTCATTTGTCTTGAGTATCCCAAGGTTCACCTCACTTAAAAACTACTTGCTTACAAAATCAGATATAAAAGTATGAAAATATCACTCGATGCTGTTACTGAAAAATTGCTTACTTTCTAATTTTTACCACATAATTATAAAATAAATCAATTGGAATATAAATATTATACTTACACTTCTGTACATAGTACATAGAGCCGTATAAACAAGTAATTGTCTGTATGAAATTTTAGTCTGTATTGACTTTGCTAGTGCTTTTTAATGCAGACTGTTGTAGGCAAATATCTGGATGAGTTGATATAACACCGCAAACCACAGCACTGTGGGCCACTCTTGGTATATCTTCCTTTGAATTGCCATCTTTTCGAATGCCAGCACTTCAAAGAATTGCAATAAATGCCCTCATACTAATCCCTTGTGCAAAGTCTAAATAAATAAGCTCTGCACAGGGGTTTTAAATGGGGTTTCAGTTTGAAAGAATACTCTCCTGTGCCCAGTGGAAGCATGGAGAACAACAGTGCATATACTCTGTGCATGAAAGAACAGGCCCTGGATGATAGTAGTATCTATACCTGCTTTCTTGACCATTGCATTGGGGGCTGGGTCACTGGACTTCTGTAGACACAGGCCATATCTCTACCACTTCTCTGTTCACATGTGAGATGCTATGGTGCACACCACCCTGGAGCACTGCTCCATGGCATGTAGCTGCGGGGAGTTATTTTGCATGATCACTGCATTGTGTACTCCCCTGTCCAAGAGAACCATTTTGTCCTCCTACTTATTGGGCCCAATGGGTAAGAAAAGTGTGTATGTGACGAGAGTCTTTGGCCCACATATTGCAACAACAAACAACAGAGAATTAAATTGATCCTGCATTTCGATAGGCTACATTTATCCAAGCCTAACTGGTGCATTTGGCCCCAAATGCCAGTCATCTAGATAATGATAAAGTACTCGGCTTATTTTAAGTAATTAGATAATATTCCTGAAAAACAGGGCAGAAAAAAAATATCCAGGAGACTCTAGCAATTCTTCCCTGTTTGGCAAAATTAGCTTCCTCATCCTCGACCAGGTTGGAGAAATCTGTAACCTCTTCATAGGATGAGAAGAGAGAAGGTCTGACTAACACTCTCTTTTCAGCAGCTATTCAAAGCTCTCCTTAGGATGACTGATGTTAGCACTCTCACGCACTCAGCTCAGAAACATGGCCTGACCTGGGATGTCAGAATAACTATAGAAGTTTTCTTAGAAATATTAGCCGGTCTGTTTATCTTGGGGAGAGGAAATCGATGTGCAGTCACATTCATACCCCTGTATCTACAAAAGCCTTTATGATTAGAGTCTAGGTCAGGGAGGAAAGACGGAGGGAGGGTTACACTGCCAACTGAACAAGTACACTTAGATTAACAAAGGTTTACTGCCTCTTCCATAGACTTCTGTTCAGCTGAAAAAGGTTAGTCAAGACCGTGGAAGGTGGCTAGCTCAGGAGCAATTGGGGAGGCAAAGAGACCAAGCAGTTATGAAGTAGTTTTCTGTCGGTTAACTGTTTCTTGTCTCTTTATCCCATTTTATCTTCCTTTTCACTCATTGGCTATGTCTACACTTGTAAAGTTAGGTCGACTTTAGCTAAGTCGACTTAGTTAAGTCGATTTAGCATGTCTACACCTAAATTTAAAGTTGACTTAGGGGGGAACTTACAAAGTTGACCTAGAGTGTCCACACTGGACACCTAGGTCAATTTCTAGGGACTAGGGGCACCTTGGGCAGGTCCACAGTGGCAGGGGGGGCACCCCTTGCCCAGTGCCAGGGGGCTGAGCCTTGTCCCCTTTGTACCAAGGTACAATGGGGCAAAGGGGGACAGGGACCCTGGCAGGGCATAGGGGCAGGGTGGGCAGGGCAGAGCCATGTGGGGGGGGGCATTCCAGGCTCCCCCTGTGCCCCTCCCGGCAGGGAGGGAAGTGGGGGAGTCCTGGAGTAGCCCTAAGTCTAACTGCAGTGTAGACATACCCTGTAAGCAGACTGGTCTAGCATGATTGGCCTCAAACACCATGATCTAGTTAGCACTGGCGGGGGAGCTTTGTGACAGATATAAAGCCAATATCCTGGGATCTTAAAATAACTTCTGGTCATTAGAGATTCCATAACCCTTGCAAGAAAAAGTTCATTAGTCCTGGTGTCCTGGCCTAATTCCAGGGTAATTACATTCTAACTACCTTATTCACCTTGCCACATCAATCAGCTAGAGTAGTCTTTATCATTTCTTGTCTTATACAGTACTGTTCTGAACAGTTCTATGCACTGTTAAACAACTGCCACGTTCATTTCCAGATGTGAAGTTTAAAGTGATGTGCACTGTGCTTCTTGGGAAGCCAAAGGGAAGAGAACTTGAGGACTGGGCTAAATTTTTGTAGTATGCTTTAAGATCCTTACGGATAAAGAATAGTATATAAATGGAAAATACTGCCATGAACTGTACAGAGCTAATTTTCTTCAGTTTCTATGAACTTGATATGATTTAACTTTCCTAAGTGAGTATGAGAAGCAAATAGTGCTAGTTACAATTGCATTTAGATACTCTGATGACGGCTGCTACCAAAAAAAACCTGAGTGAGTGAGCTTTGATGTTAAAGGTGAGAGGTTTTGTTAGTCCGCATCCTTTACTTCAGAGTTGCAGTGCAAAGGCACAATTCCACTATGAATTTAACATGAAGGGGCTTTAATAAGAGTAAAGTGATTTTTTTCTAATTCCTTCTCAAGATGCAGATTTTATAATTTTTTTTAATCCTTGAAATTTAAAGCAAGGGAATCACAGTTTTTGTACTCTTCGGGTGAAAAAATATTTTTTAAACACTAGCGTTATTTAGAATGTGCCCATTGATGGTATTTCACTATCAATCAAATGTATAGGACTCTAACAACAGTAAAAAAAGACCATAAATCCGAACTCTCTATCCAAACCTTATGAAAATATTACACACACTATTAGATGCCCGGACAAACTGTGCAGAAGACTTGTTAGCACTGCAGATAAAATAATACGTTAGGTGAGCAGCATAGATTGCACACAATACAATACAAATAATGGCCTTTAACTTTAGCATCTAACTGTTTATGTTGCAGTCAAACTCCCCAATGCTAGAAACCTTTCTGTCAAAAAAACAATTGTCACGTAATTCAGGGGGAATCTGGCAATTTTTGTCATGGTACCACTCCAGGGCTATGTCTACACTGGCAATTTAAGTCAATTTAAGCAGGCGTAAGTCAACTAAAATTAAGCCACGTCCACACTAGGCTTTCATTAAGTCAACTTAATGAAAGCTTAAGTCGACTTTGTTACTACCACTCATTAAGTCGACTTAACCCTTAAGTCGACTCCTTAAATAGACTTAAGGTCTGTGTGGACATGGAGTAACCCTTAAGTCAACTTTATTAAGTAAGTCGACTTAACAAAGTGGACTAAGTCGACTTAAAGCTAAGTCAACTTAGTCCACTTTGTTAAGTCGTCTTTAATAAGGTCGACTTTAAGTCAATTTAAAGTCGACCTTATTAAAGTCGACTTAACAAAGTTGACTTAACTTTTCTAGTGTAGACATAGCCCAGGGCTGCTCTTTTCCTGGCTGGCTCCCCCATGCAGTTCTTTGAGGCTATCACTGCGTGAGTCCTCTGAGCAGAGAAGTGGTGACATGGGCTTCTGGAAGCAGAGAAACAAACAAGGAGTCCTGTGGCATTTTTAAAGACTAACAAATTTATTTATCGCATGAGCTGTCGTGGGAGAAAATCCCACTCCGTCAGATCTTCAAAGCATCTGACGAAGTGGGATTTTCTCCCATGAAAGCTCAGGCGATAAATAAATGTGTTAGTCTTTAAAAGTGCCACAGGACTCATTTGCCTGACCTAGACTAACCTGGCTACCCCTTTGAAACTTGGAAGCAGAGAGAGGCTGGCCTGGGCCTTGGGATGAGTGTAACTCTGAGGCAAGAGCTGGGCCCACAGAAGTAGTGAACAGAAGCAGCTCTGGCTGCCCCCTGTGCCAGGTCATAGGGCCAAAATTGAGCAAATAGCACTATGCCCCGTGGCAGGTTCACTCACTCAATTTTGGCCCCAAGACCCCTCAGCAGGAGGTGGGATGGCTAGTAAAGTTCCTGATTGCCACTGCTGTTGGGATACCCCAGTACTGCTGACATGGTGCCTCTGCTAATGGTATGCAGGGCTGTGGGCGCCGCTGACTAAATGTAACAGGAATTAACAGCAGGGCTGTTTTCTTTCACCAACAGATTTAGAAACTAGGTCTTCTAATGATATTTTTGAAATTGTCACTTTCACTAAGCACCTTAAACTATTAATACTTTGTCTGTCCCAATCACGAACATTCAAGGGTGTCTTGCTGAAAGAAACAGGTTGCTATTCACTGATTCCAAAATCGTAAGTGTAAAGAGAAAAAGAGCCTGCAGTAAGAAATAGGTTACTACCTTTTTTGAGTCACAAATGTTAAAAGAATATCACCCAGGGTATCTGTGAAGCAAAAATATGAAATAAATATACATGCATGTCCTGTAAGTATAGAGGATAGTCTCGTGGCTATAACACTGGGCTACCTAGCATTCAGGAGACCAAGTTCTAGCTTGGACGCAGACTTCCTTTGTGATCCTGGACAAGTCATTTAGGGGGCCAAATTCACATAGCCTTAAACACATTAAATTGCACAAACTCCACCAGTGGTATCATTGACATCAAAAGGATCACTGAAGAATAAGGAACTATATTCAGATGAAATCCAGGAAACAAACTTTAATGGGACAGGATTTCACCCCCAAATGACTAAGGGTATCAGCCTGGCCTGTGAAGTATCTCTGCTTCAAATTCCTGTCAGTAAAATGGGGGAGGGAGAGGGAGGGGAGGAGTTGGGCAGGGATGATAATTTCCTGGTTTTACAGGGATAGTGTGAGGATAAATTCATTAACATTTGTGAGGCACTGAGATACTGTGGTGAAGGGACCCCTTTATGTGTATAGATTTATAACATCTCCCCCCATTTAGGAATCAACTATGAAAAATATTGACAACAGTTGCAATTGTGTGTTGCAGTGTTGTTTTTAGGAGTGCTACAATGGCATATATTTTAACAACAAAACATTATTTAATCAATTAAAAAAATGCACCACAGACACTGTATCACTAAGAAAGCCAGTAACTTTACTGATTTGTCTGCAAAATACAAATTATACCTTATTTCCAGTAGGAGAAACTTGTGAAATTTTCCCATTTTTGTTCACTACAGACAGCTGAATTAAGTCCCTTGAGATACACAGATGTGGTTTAACTTAGTTATAACATCTTGTCATCTAATGGCGACAAAGTCCAGCTTATGCCGCTGTGAGCCTCTATTTTAATACTTGTTGCAAATGCTTGTATGCCCCCCCATTTACAAGCTATTTTTAATTATCATTGTATAATGGAAACAAATTCCCAGAAAGAGCAGGGGGAAAATAAAAAAGGATACAAACCATCTGAAGCAATCCAAGTATAATGCCTATGATAACCCAGGTTTTACATTTTTTACTCCACAAAAGACACAGGTACTGCATTTTTTATTTGTCGTTGAACTGACCTCTTTGAATCAAACTGAGGTATGGATCAGTCTGAGGTATGAGCAGGGAAGGGAAAATGCAACACCTGATTATGAAAATAATCCAATGGAGAATTTTGAGCAGAAGGTATGTGGCTCAAAGCTTGGATTGCTCCACATCTTTGGTTAAAATATATTAACAAAAGCCTTTTTATCACATCTACAGTCTGAAGCATTCTAAAAGACACCAATGTTCCATCAGTCCTTCAAGAGATCTGTAGTGGCAGGAAATTAATGCCATATAAGTGACGACATCACAGCAGATGGCATAAACAGGAACAGATGAAGTATGCCATATTTAGGCAACAGCCTTTATTGAGGTTTCAAGTGGCTTTAAAAAAATTACAAAGCATTTTCCTTCTCGGAGAAGGAGAAGAAAAAGAAAACAAAACAGCATTGGTATGTCTATAGTTAAAAGATGGGCATATAGGATAATACATACAATACAAAAGGTTTGACATTTTTGAAAACAGTATACTGAGTTGTTTTATTCTTGCTTTAGCTTCACCTGAAAAAGATCCGAGAACAACAGTTATTTTTATATTATTCATTAAAAACCATTAAATTCTCCTTTTGGGAAAAATATAAGCCATTTTGTTATAAAACACAATTTTTTGAAAAACAGTGAAATGATAATGCTCCATTGTGACAGGCAACAATGCATGCAATATACAGACTGTGCAACTGTGTATATCGTATCATTGTTGCCAGGAACTGGGCTAACTGAAAAATGCCTTTTAAAATAAGGATAAGTTTAGCTACAACAATATTTGGAGATGTACAAAATGCCACTGAAGGTATTTGAACTTGCAATTAAGAATGTTGCCTAAAATATTATATAGTATGGATTAATGTAAAGTAAATGTTAATACACTTTTAGGGCTCTGCCCCAAACTCCTTAAATACAAAGGAATCACACAATAAACCCAAATTACCTTTGCAAACACAATACATGGTAAGTTACAGATAAAGGATCAGGTAAAAGTAGACCATTACAGTTTACAGAAAGTTACTTCACAATCAAAGTTGTGCTTCTTTTAATTAGATCAGTTTACAAATATGTATTACCCCCTACTATCTTGCCACTATACCTTAATTGAGCTCAGTGACAGGAACAAAAGGGATGACTGGCATCCATTTTCATGGGATTGTATTCTGTTTGTGTTTGTATAAAACCATGGTCAGAATGATTCCAAATTACCACGGCAATACCTTTCATGCTACTTTCTGCTAGTTACTTTTGGTAATGTATGTTATACCACCACTGCTTTAAAAAAGCAAATTTCCTTTTTCTTGTGTTGCTGAGGCAAATCGTAAGGTAAACTATTAATATGGCTATTCTTCATATTTCAGTAGACTGACTCGCCTGTCTCATTGACAAGTTACTACTAACAATACTGGATAAACCTAAGTTTTTTTTAAAAAATGGCAAGGTACATTTGTGATATATTTGCATATTTTAGACACATCAAACTTTAAAAATCTCAGACTGAGACTATGAGTATAGGTTCATTTTAAGGTGAGGGAATTTATTTGGAAAACAATTGGTGTTTTAAAAAATGAATTATGGACCCTAGTTTCACTTTTTCTTATGCACATGTATCTTTTCCTTCTCCCACAGATTGCTCTATGGAACAGGATGGATGCACTAGAATGCTATTCTGCTTACAGGACATCCCAAAATATTTATCAGTGCACTCACCTGTGCATGGCCAACTGTGCATTTGTAGGAAAGGAAGAGCCCAAGTCATAATGCACAATGTATACTATACACCAATTGCTACCACAGAGAGGCAGACTTTATCAATGAGAAGTGCACAGCAATGGCATATATTGATGGGAAATAGAGGGTATGTTTCCCTTATAACTCCTCCATGTTGATACTTAAACAACTATTGCAGCTACACCCTTTGCTGTGTCCATACATCTTAATTGGGAGACAGAATTACTCTTGAAAAGAAGAAACATTACCAGTTGTACAATGGCACTAAAACCTTAAAGGAGAATTGTTCAACTCCCCCCCCCCAAAAAAAAATCAAAACAACAATAACAAAAAAAAACCCCAAACCCACCCCAACATAAATGCTGAACTAAAAATCCTGTATTCCACCATTTCCCTCTAACAATACATGAGGGACAAAGAAAAACTAAAATGAATGGGATAGTCTCTCTCTTTAAACTATTTTAATTAAAGAAAAATATAGGGTAAGAGAAAATGGTGGGTGCCCTGTACCAAACCTGGTTGGGTGAAATACACAGGAGACATTGTTCAACAACGTTCCTTCTGTGTGATAATGTGATCAATAAGGGCTGCAAGAATGATAGTGACCTGCTATGCAAGAGAAATCAGCTTCTGAATGCTTTTATTGAGAACCGTAATCTCGCTAAGATTTCTAAAACTCTGTAACTTGTGTGTCTATGCCAACTCCTCAATTTTGACTCCCTTCTCCACTGCTTGTGTAGTTATTCACCTGCACTCGCAAACCCGATAGCCTTAAAAGATGTAAATCCAATGCTAGCAGGCAGAATATCAGCTTCATTTAATTCATGAGAAAGGGCCAAATTATGCCACTTTGTCATTTAATTGTGGAGAACTATAAGATATGCAGGACATAAGTAATATCAGGGCCCTGAATTTGTTACAATGCACAAAACAGCATGAAAGAACTAATCAGTATATACAATGGATCTCAGTTCACCCAATGGTTTGTAAATGTTATATTAAAACGATTTAGGTTGTTACATCTTGGGTAACCTTTTACAGATTAGCCTTTTGACAGCTGATTTTGAATCTGTAAAATGTATGCAGAGTAAAAGAAAACCAAAAGAAAATAGTTACTTAAATGTGCAACTGCACAAATATAATCCCCCCACTATTAAGATAACAAAAACTTTTGCTATTACCATAATTATTATATATATTAGAAAGCTATACACAAGCATGTTAATTTCACAGATTTTTTTAAAAGATTCTTAATATTTTATATAATTAGAAATACACATTTCAAAAACAAAACTTCTGCAAAGAGAAAACAGTTATCTTGGTTAGCAAAGCATGGAGTTCTTCATGGCTTAGGGTAGTGCTTTCTATACAAAAAGCCCTCTGTTTTTTCAGGACTTTTTAAAATATTAGCGAAGCGATCAAGGAAAAAAAACACATTTTGGCTTAAGGAAACTACAAAAAGCCACAAATGCTTTGCAAACTCTGTCTTACTTTTTAATATGAAAATAAGCAAAATGTAATGTACATATTTTTATATTTTTTATTTAATAAGTGATGCAGACCCGGAATTTTAAAAATTAAATATGTTAGCCCTCAAACTCAACATTTTTACAAGTATGGTCCTCTTTTACATGTCTTTGATCCTTTTAACTGAGTACCACACTCGAATGATATGCCTGCATGTTTGTGAACATTTTAGGTATGGTAGGTGACCCAGTCTCTTTCTAACATTTATTCATGGCCACCCATGGCTGGGTCTGTCAAAACATCTGTACATTTTCTATATGTTGCATCACAGCTGCTTTCTCTCTCAGTAAAGTCTGCCACTTTCTGGCAAATGTTTCCTTTTCTCTATTTACATGTAAATAACGTTGAACCTGCAACATGACACTACCTATTGTAACATACATTTTGCAAGGGAGCACAACAGTGAAAAGAAGTTAGCCTTAAAATCTATTTTGTACAAGTGTTCTGTTGTACAACTCAAGTGCTAAGCGTATCTCAGCATTTCTGTTTATCCTTATACTGTATCACTGAGGCAATTTAAAAGTACTTTTACAAAACAGAGTACCTGACTTTTTTTTTCCACACACGGCACATATAATGCATATCGACCCCCCTCCCCCATTAAGGTATAGCACACACACACTGCAAGAAAAAAAAACCTAATAGGTAATAATGTTATCATGTTGCCCATCCTTCAGAGAGCCGCATGCGCTTGACAGAGGGGCTTTCCCTTTCGTCCGGCGAAGGTCTGGTGAGTCCAATGGGGGAGTGGAATTCGTTCCGATGATCCTCTCGGTCGCTTCCATCATATGAGCTGCTACAGCTGCTCAAGCTGTCAACAGGAGATCTCCCCGCCTCGTGGCGCGTGTGCTGTGGGTATCTCGAGGGTGTGGTGGTACGGTCTCTAGGAGGAGAAACAGGTTCTGACTTGATGTTGAGGCTTTGAGTAGAAGGCAGGGAGAGATTTGTACTCTGAGATAAATGAGTGCTAGTGCAAGCTCTGTAGGAGGAAAGGAAACCCAGTTACAGATTGAGGAGGCAGGGAGCCTCCAGAAATGTACAAAAACTTGCACAAAACATCAGTTCAAAGACTCTCATAGATAACAGTGCAAGAATGTGAGGCATATTCTCTATGAAATATTGAGAACCATCACAACAGACATGACCCTTTTGAGTTGCTTTATGGTATACCCGGTAAAGGTGTCGTCGTCTTCTTCTTTTTTGATAAGTGCCATGATAAATTTGGGATGCAGAGCATTGGCACTGTGGAACCCACTACAGTTTTCTTTATAAGTGATGAATATTAGAATATAAGAATGGCCATACTGGGTCAGACCAATGTTCTGTCTTACAGCAGTGGCCAGTGCCAGATACTTCAGAGGGAATGAACAGAACAGGGCAATTATTGAGTGATCTATCCCATTACCCAGCCCAACTTCTGGCAAACAGAGGGTTAGGGACACCCAGAGCATGACTCATCACCACTGATGGACACATCCTTGATGACTTTAACTGATTCTTTTTTGAACCTATACTTTAGGCATTCACAACATCCCCTTGAAATGACTTCTACAGATTCACTTTGCAATGTGTGAAGAAGCACTTCTTTATATTTATTGTAAACCGGCTACCTATTAATTTCATTGGGTGACCCTCCTGGTTCTTGCATTATATGAAGGGATAAAAAGCACTTCCTTTTTCACTTTCTCCATACCATTCATGATTTTACAGATGTCTATCATATCCCCCGTTGTCAACTTTTTTTCTAAGCTGCAGTCCCAGTTTTTTTAATGTCTTCTCATGTAGAAGCTGTTCCATACCCTAGTATTTTTTGTTGCCTTTCTCTGTACTTTCTCCAATTCTAATATATCATTTTTGAGATGGGTTCACCAGCACTCCATGCAATCAATATTCAAGGTGTGGGAGTGCAATGGATTTATATTGAGGCACTATGGCTATGTCTACACTTGTAAAGTTAAGTCGACTCTGTTAAGCCTTTAAGTCGACTTAAAGTCGACTTTGTTAAGTCAACTTAACAGAGTGGCTACACTTTAAGTCGACTTTGTTAAGTCGACTTAACAGTAGACATAGCCATCCACACTGGCTTTAAATTGGCTTAATAAGGTCAACTTAGTGCTATTCCCCATTCACACTGGCTTTAAGTCGACTTAAGAAGTCGACTTATGTCTTAAGTCAACCTTCAGAGGTGGTGTTATTAAGTCGACTGAAGTTGTTATTAAGTTGACTTAAGGAAGCGCTTACGTCGACTTAATAAAATCCCAGTGTGGACGCGGCTTTGTGTAGGTCGACTTAAGCATCCTTAAGTCGACCTAAATTGCCAATGTAAACGCACCCTATGGTATTTTCAGTCCTATTAGCTATTCCTTTTTGAACGGTTCCTAACAATCTGTCAGCTTTTTTTGACTATCACTGCACACTGAACAGATGTTTTCAGAGAACTGTCTATGATGACTCCAAGATCTCTTTCTGAGTGGTACCAGCTAATTTAATGAGAATATATAGTTGGGCTTATGTTTTTCAATGTGCATTCATCAATATTTATTTCATCTGCCATTTTGTTGCCTAAGTCACTCAGTTTTGTGAGATCCCTTTGTAACTTTTTGCCGTCAGCTTTGGACTCAACTATTTTGAGCAATTTTGTATCATCTGAAACTTTTGTCACTTCACTGTTTACCTCTTTTTCCAGATCATTTATGGATGTTGAACAGCATTGGCCTCAGTGTATATTGCTGGGGCACTCCACTCTTTACCTCTACATTGTGAAAACTGACCATTTATAACTATCATTTGTTTCCTTTATTAACCACTTACCAATCCATATGCATATGTGAATGCAGGCATGGTGAATGCAGGTGGTGATGGGGAAGTGAGGAGTTTCTCCTGAGATTAATCAGATTAGTTCAGATGCACAAAAGCACCTGGTTTTTACCATCTTCACACTGATGAGTAACAATATACAAAGCTATATGACGATAATGAGGATGGTATAAATTTTTAATCTAAATTGAAGTCTTAATTTTTAACTGATCCTTGAAAAGGATTAACATTAATCGAATATCCTAGGAAGGTCAGAATTTGATCTATTATTCTATATTAAGAATTCTATATTCAAAATATGATTTGTGTTTTTCAGTCAATAAGTGACCAGAGAGTTTTTGCTGGCATGTAATTGAGGGTGTCAGGGGAATATACTGCTTTGCATGTAGGCACACCCAACTCAAACAGAGTTTCATAAACACCACCCAAAGCTATAGTTCTCACTGTGTTACTGTTAAAAGAAGAAAGAAAAAAAGCAAGTATGCTAAATGCTTGTTTTAATTTGATTCTCTGTATGTGTATTTTTGTGTGCAGATTAGAGGCAGTGGGAAGCTGTAATGTGTGGGAAGGTGAGTAAATAGGAAAAATGTGCATTAGTATAAAATAAGGGAGAAATGATACCACTTGTACTTGAAAAATGTTTAGTACAAAAGCACCACCTACTGGCCAAAACGGAATTTTCTGTTTTTATTATGTGCATCTTAAAAGCAAGTTTCTTACTGTGTAATTCTTATTATATTCCGGTTCTAGAACCACTAATCAGACTGAAGTTAGAGTCCCCAAACACAATTTCCATGGCTCTAACAGAGAGGGAATATGGGGGAGGGGTAATTTACATAACATCTACTGTAACTTCTGTGAAGGCAAAATAGTATTTTGTCTCATTTTTGGCAGATTTATACTTGAAATGATTTGGCTTTTCTACTGAAATTTTAGCAAACTCTTTTATTGTTAATTGTCACAATGTTTAATAATGGCTGACAATTGTTAGACAACAAAGAGAAAAAGTGCTTAGTGCTTTCGTCTACCCCTTATTCATTTAGAGCAGTTTGTCAAAATTTGCTACTGCATTGTCCCCCAAGCATGTATGAGGGCTTACTGATACAAATATTTTTAAAAGTACAGTGAAGTGTACAGTTCCTTTCCCCACACACTTCCAGAGACAAACAGGGTACTGTTTGTTTCATTTTGGAAGCATGTTTTGTATGTGTGGAGAGAACTGTCTGTTAATTTCAGACTTGGTCATTTCTATTTACTCAGTAAAATAGTCTACTTTTGCTGAGACCTTGATGAAAAAAATCCAACAAGAAATAAAAATATACTCCTGTTGTCCTTTTATTTTCCTAGGAATCTATTCTATTCTAACCCTGGAAAATTAGGATCACAGTTTAAATATTTTAGACTAGAGGTGGCCATGGATACAAAAATTGGCTTTGAATCTGAGTTCCTTAACTTATGCACTGTTGGGACCTAGAGATTTGGTTTGGACTTATTGATGGTATAGACCATGATAATCTCTGTAGAGATTGGGACATATATACACACACATAAAAAAACACATATAAAAAAAGGAGTATAATCTGACCCAGAGTAAGGCAAGTATATAAGTGAAATTTTCTCACATGATTTGATGGAACACACCGATCTATATCTCTTTACCTGCATTGTATTACATGATATGCAAGTCCCCATAAGCACCAATGTAGAGGGAGTGCAACTCTTGAGAAATATAGCTGGCATTATTGCATTGTCATATGAGTTACTTTTGGAACAGAGGAGCAGACACCACTGTGAAAACCTGTCTCTTTAGTCTTCATTAACCAGAACTTGTCATACACTGATGTGGGTTCATTATACCGGATGATAACCCGCTATGTATGGGTATAGCCAGCAAGATGTAGAATGCAAGATGGGAGACTGCAGCTATATGAAGGACTGCTTTGATTTCTTCATTATAAAAGGACACAGGTGCTTTTCATTGTTACATCTAAATTCAGCATAGGTTAAATATCTGTTTTTACCCATACATGTTAATGGAGCAAATATCAATGTCTATTTTACACAAATGCTTATTTTACCTTCACATAAAATACATTACATCATAGACCTGAAATCCAAGTATAAATGAAAATTATTTAATTTTAAATAATTCTATATACAATTACTCAACATCAATTACTAGTCAGATAATACCAGTAAACTGGTTGAAACTACAGTAAAGTTATTATCAGGGAAATCATGCCTTATCAGTTTATTAGAATTCTTTGAGAGTGTCAACAAGCTTGTGGACAAGGGTGACCCAGCTGAAATAGTTTACTTAGACTTTCAGAAAAACCTTTTCCAAAGGGGTAGCCGTGTTAGTCTATTGTAGAAAGACAACAGAGTCCTGTGGCACTTTTAAAGACTAACAGATTTATTATCGCATGAGCTTTCGTGGGAGAAAATCCCACTTCGTCAGGCGCTTTGAAGATAGGAAAGTTACAGAGTGGGAGGAAATTAAATGCAGGGGAGTGTATGACATAGCATCAGGTCAGGCTGTAACAGCAAATCAAAATAGGTGTTAGGATTCAAAACACTGGGGAACAGCACATAGAGGAAGGGGAGGTCAAATCACTTGTTGTAATGCGAGAAAAATCCATAGTCCCTGTTTAACCCCAAGACAACTGAGTCAAATTTGCATATAAGTTCGAGTTCTGCAGTCTCTCTTTGAATCTGTGATTTGTTATTCATCTGTTTCAACACAGCTATTAACAAATAAATGCCCCTCTGCCTTATATATTGGACAGACAGGACAGTCTCTGCGCCAAAGAATCAATGGACACAAATCTGACATCAGAAATTGAACACTGCAAAACCTGTAGGGGAACACTTCAATCTCCCTGCTCACTCCCTTGACGACTTGTTAATAGCTGTGTTGAAACAGATGAATAACAAATCACAGCTTCAAAGAGAGACTGCAGAACTCGAACTTATATGCAAATTTGACTCAGTTGTCTTGGGGTTAAACAGGGACTATGGATTTTTCTCGCATTACAACAAGTGATTTGACCTCCCCCTCCTCTATGTGCTGTTCCCCAGTGTTTTGAATCCTAACACCTATTTTGATTTGCTGTTACAGCCTGACCTGATGCTATGTCATACACTCCCCTGCATTTAATTTCCTCCCACTCTGTAACTTTCCTATCTTCAAAGCGTCTGATGAAGTGGGATTTTCTCCCACGAAAGCTCATGCGATAAATAAATCTGTTAGTCTTTAAAAGTGCCACAGGACTCTGTTGTCAGAAAAACCTTTGACACTGTCATTTACCAAAGGCTCTTAAGCAAAGTAAGAGTCATGGAATAAGAAGAAAGATTCTTGCATGGATAAATAACTGTTTAAGAAATAGGAAACAAAGAGTAGGAATAAGTGTTCATTTTTCACGGTGGAAAGAGGTAAATAATGAGGTCCCCCAAGGATCTGTTCTGGAACTGGAACTCTTCAACATACTCATCAGTGAACTGGGCAGTGAGGTGGCAAAGTTTGCAGACAATATAAAACTACTCACAATAGTTAAGTCTAAAGCTGACTGTAAAGCATTACAAGGGGATCTCACAAAACTGGGTGACTGGGTAATAAAATGGCAGATGAATTTCAATGTTGATAAATGCAAAGTAATGAACATAGGAAAACATACTCCCAACTATATATACAAATGATGGGGTTTTAATTAGCTGTTATCACCCAAGGCAGAGATCTTCGAGTCATCATAGAGAGTTCTCTGAAAACATCAGCTCAGTGTGCAGTGGCAATCAAAAAAAGCTAACAATGTTAGCAAGTATTACGAGAGGGATAGATAATAAGACAGAAAATATAACGCCATTATATAAATTCGTAGTACATCCACACGTTGAATACTGCATAGAGTTCTGGTTGACTCATTTAAAAAGATAATAAAATTAAAAATAGTACAGAGAAGGGCAATAAAATTATTAGGAGTATGAAGAGAGATTAAAAAGACGGTGACTATTCAGTTTAGAAAAGAGATAGCTAACAGGACATTTGACAGAGGTCTATAAAATCATGAATGGTGTGGAGAAAGTGAACAAGGAAGTGCTTTTTTACCCCTTAGCATACCCCGGGATTCAGCAGTTACCCAATGAAATTAATAGGCAGCAGGTTTAAAACAAACAAAGACACACTTCTTCATAGTCATATTGACAAGGGAGGTTGTGAAGGTATAAAGTGTAACTGGGTTAAAAAAAAATTAGCTAATTTTATGGGTCTAGTTCAATCAATAGCTATTAGCCAAGATAGTCAAAGACACAATTCCATGGTCTGGGTGTCCCTAAACCTCTAGTTGCCAGAAGCCAAGACTGGATAACAGAGGATGCATCATTTAATAGTTGCTCTGTTCTTTTCATTCTTTGATTCATCTGGTATGAGGCATTATATTGCGCTAGATGGACTATTGGTCTGACCCCGTATGGCCATTCTTATGCTCTGATAATCCACTCCCACTGACATTAATGTGGTCATCTTTTTCATATGTTGCACAGAAAACACTTAATTTAATAAAGATTATAAAGGAGAATATAATTCAAATATTTAAGCCTCAATTCACATTCAAATCAATATGTGGGGCACATATTGAAATTATTTTATGTACAACTATCAGATGGGGCAAATAAGGTTACCTCCATGAGTATGAAAGGTTCACTAGGTAGTAAAGCTAGCAAGACTCTTCCGTGTGGGGGATGTCAGGATGCAAAGAATCCGCAAAGGAAGCTTTCATCCTGTGTTTGATAGTGAGATGTACATTGTCTGGGTCTCCATCTGTTTTACCCTCCAGTTGGAATCTGACTCAAGATGGGTTTGGGAAAGGGCACGGGTATTAGTGGTGGCCCTTTGACAACACAGATTTTCATGAAGAGGAAAAGAAGGCTATAGATAGGGAGAGAAGAGCATTCCAAATAGTACATTCCTTCCTCTCATTTCCCCCACCAAGGCTTGATCTTTGATTTTGCTTTCCTCCTTGCTACAGAATACATTTATTTGTAAATATATGTGTGTGAAGGAACTTAGGGGACAACACTAAATATTAACGAAGACCTCGGGAATTTACAGCTATGACTACTATCCAGTTGGTCTGTTAGTCAAGAATCCTGGAGCAAACTGGGAACAGTTATGGATCTGAGAAAATTCTTTGTTCAGTAGGGATAAGAAAGGTTTGGAGACGCTTCCATTGTTATATAAATAATTGTCTATATACAAAAATTCTTTAGAATAAATATTGTGGTTGAGTATTTAAATCTGCATTTTTATTTATGAAATCCATGCTTTTGCCAGTAGATAACACTTAAAGCAGAAAATATGTTGTCTTAGATTGATAATTATGGACAAAAAAGAATGTATTCCATGTAGGGGAGTCATGTGGCTCAGGAAATTGGCACCTGGGTACAGAACCTTTCACTTGTAGATTAGGGCTCATATCGACTTCAGGCCAGTAGTGACCAACAACTCATATTTTTTGTTGAACAATATAAGATAAGTAGTTCACAGAGGAGAGCTGTCACCTAAAGCTGGTCAAAAACAGGAATATTTTTCATGAAAAATTGACCTTTTATTAATAAAAAATCAAAATGCAATTAAAAAATAAATAAATAAACAAACAAATAAATAACTAAATAAAAAGCCCAGGACTGAACAAATATGGGGTCTGTACTACTATGATGTCCTTAGAAGTTATGCCCCAAGACACTGCTCAAGCATCTGGGTACGAGTGTTATTGCCAGTCAGTGACAGGACCAAGATGAAGAGTATTGGTTCTTCCTTCACTTGTCTTAGAGCTTGCTCGGATAATGCTGCCAAAATAGCAGTTGTCAGGGATCACAGATTCAGGGAGGCCCAGGCTGCATGGGACAAGCTGAAATGCTAGTGCATTGACTATCTATGTTCTTGTGCCGGGTGAAGTGGAACAGTAGCTGCTTGCTGCTCCTATAGGTGCTGGTGATTTAGCTACCCAGGAGAAGCTGCATAACCCCTCGACTAGGCACTCTACCCTGTCTGAGGCACATTGTCGGTCTTTCCCAAAGCTTGTTTAATAGAAAACACCCATTCACTGTTCTCCTAACTCCATACAAATAAAGATACTAGTTCTGAATGTATTAACCTATTTCCCTTAGTCCCTAGAACTCATCTCCCTCAGCCTGCATAGTACTGGAGTTTGGAGGCAAGTCATCCCATTTTCAATTTGTTTGCTCAAGTGTCTGGGAATGGCTGAGGGGTTTGGGATATCTGGGGTACTTACAGAGAGTGGGGTATTTCTTAATATTTTTGGAAGTTTAGTTAGTGGATTCTTCTGCTCATGAGGGTTGGGTTTGTTCTTATAAATCTGTGTTTGAACTGTGCATTTTAAAGAAATTATTAAATCACCCAGAACTTAAGATAGGTGCTTTTATACATAAATCTCAATATACTAAATAAAATTAAGAAATCATGCTTATTTTCTGCATAAGCGGAAGACTCCTCTGAGGTTTTCAATGAAGCAGTTTTCATAATACTAGCTTTATGTGAATAGTTAAAAAAAAATGATAAAACCAGTAGCCCAGAATGTGTTCTACTAGGCACAGTCGATACATTTCAACTTGTTTACAATATGAATTAGAAACAGATGATGATGTGTGAGACATCTAAAAAGGCATGTTGTTAGTTTAGGATTTAATTTATACTTTGCTTGGTTAACCAGTCTTATTATGGTAAACCATTGAAAACAATCAACTTACTGTAAAGTTATACATTGATAGCTAACATGTGAGTTTTCAATTTCTTTGGGATTTTATCTCACTAGATGTATAGTTAACATGTTTGCTCCAAAAAAGTACATGCCTCAAAAAGAAAAGCAATAAGGAAGGAATCATGAAGAAATATTAAGACAATTTCTTCTGAACTAGGACATTTTTTGTTGTATGTATTTATGCAATTATCAACTGTATCCATGTAACTTTTATTTCTACAGAAGTGGTATTCATAAAATATATGTTTCTTCTAAACCTTTATTTAGCTATTCCTCCAAAAACCCAAGCCAACAGTACAGAAGAGGGAAATTACAGAAAGTTATAAAACTTGGTAAGATAAATTACCAAGAGAGTTTTGAAGTTTAAATGACATTTACAACATTGAGTACTTTCACATTATGGCAGCAGTCTTGCAAAGAATTAAGGCTTATGTGTAACATTTGCCTTTTTGAAAAAAGTTGATTTAATACTTTCAGATGCCAGTGATTAAAACATTACTAGTTGATAGATTCATTCACTTTTAATCTGTACTTTTCTCTGCGAACATCATTCAATTCAATCATGTCTGGCCGTACCTTCACCTATAATATTTGCAGTGCTAGTATATACCTAGGACCTGTCTCACTAAGTCAGGTAGGTGTTCAATATCTTTGAAAATCAGGCTCCCAAAGTTTATTTTAATTGGACAATATATTTTTTTGTTTGTTCAATGAATTGGGTTGTTTTTCTTGCGCGAATTTCACATTTTATAAAAGATATAAACCATACAGAACTGTTCTACTGCAGAATTCACATCTACTGGAGAAATATCTTGAAATGGCCACTAGAGGGCACGAATACATATTCTTTTAGACATAGGCAAATCAAAATTAGGTTTATCTGCTGCCAGATTCTTAGTCATAATTATGTTATACTTTTATAAAGCAGTTCCAAATAAATGAAACTTGCATGTCACAGCTGAGCAGATGGAAGTATGTGATTATCAGACAAGGTTATGGATTCATCTCAGGTCAAATCGTTATGCCATTCTTATTTATCAGTGATTTTAAAAAAATATGTAGGAAATTTGCAAAGTTTACTGTAAAAGTGAGCACCGAACTACATGGAATCAAAAACCTTAAGGGAAAAATAAAGCAAAAGAAGCACACTATGAGTGTACTATTTTGTCATGTGAAATAAAATATCACTTAGACAAATTAAGGATTAGATGAACAACTCTAAGCCTTTTGAAAGCACTGGGAAAGTACTAGGAAACAGGAGATTGTAGGTTAGCTACCTGCCAAGCTTTTGATGCAATAACAGTTTTTAAGTTTTGTATTTTGAAAGTAGAGCTGTTCCACATAGTAGACCTTTGCTGATATGCTACCTCATTTACGGTCTGGGATTAACTGGGTTAGGGAAGCCATTGTGTCTCACTTAAAACAGCATGATATAATGTAAAATGATATGATAATCTAAGGAATATTGCTTACCCCAATTGACTGAGGGCAGATGGTGGCATGTTATGTAGGTGTTGAGGTTGCCAGCCAGTTACTGAACCAAGATGAAGAGCACCGGCTGTGTTAAACCCAGAGAGAGATGATAAGTCTGCACTACTCAGTGAGTATTCTAGATATGAAAACAGAAAAGACATCAACTAAATGAGAATTAAGTGGAAAAAAATTAAACAGTCACCCTTCCCAGTCATGAATAATCATAGATTTACAGTCTTTTAAGACCAGAAGGATCCATTGGATCATCTAATCTGAGCTCTACAGTGTAAGTCACAGAATTTCAACCAGTTACCCCTGCATTGAGTCAAACAGCTTCTGTCTGACAAAAGTGTATCTTTCAGAAAGGCACCCAGTCTATCTGTTCTGTGCTGTCTGGTGTAATGTGATTTTCTGTAATGTTTAGCTGGATGAACCAAAGAAGTGCCTTTTATAAAGCTATACTGTTTTAACAAAACTCTCTGGAAAATATAAGCTTTGTAAGGCAATTTTCCACTGTAACGAAGCAGCTGCTTCTTGAATCCCTGTATGTCTCAAGTCATTTATAGATTCCGTAAACTAATAAGGTTTTCAACCCCCTAAAGTGATACAGAATATGAATTCCTCACTTTGGTCCACTATGCATAAAGGAATTTTATAACTACTGACCCACTGCATATGTCAATATCTTGCTATCCCCTACTATTCACATCTTACACAATACTTACCGGTACCATATGTTGTTGAAATGGCTGATGGGTATCCTCCCATCCCTTGCCCTGGCAAAGTAGGAGTTGCTACGGAAACCACTGGGGTAGCCAATGACTGAGCAGACTGGGAGTTATTTATCCTCTGATTCTTTTAAAGTAAGTAAAAATAAACAAATTATTGACAGGTTTAAAATCAGTTAAACGTATTGGATTTCATGGTACATTTTATGCATAAGACACAACTTGATACAGATTTCATTAAATTAATCATTTAACATGTGGCTTTTATGAACTCTGCCAACCCTATCATTTACAATCCTTCAAGAGACTAGTTGTCACCATAGTAACCCATTACATCAGTATCTCCTAGGAAACCAAACTTGTAACAAATAAGATTGCTTTATTGTAGGGAGAAAAGAGACCATGTGAAAAACTGATGAAATATGTAAACTCAACTTCCATTGTTTTGCTCTTCATTCAAATGCAAAAATTTTATTAAAATCAGCAATAATGGATTTTATGTTTAATTCAGTAAGCAATACTGTTGCCGTGCTACATAAATAAATTCTCACCAGCAGATGGTGCTCTGGCTACTTCGTTTTTTCTTATAGTAAAACTTCAAAAATATTAGCTAGCAAAGCAGTGATATATTAAGCTTTAACTCCTTGGCACTGGATATTTTGATGCACATATTGCAAAGAATTCATATTCTGAGAGTAAAGGGAGTAAATGTCCAGAGAACCATTTAAAAACCCCTAATGAGGCTGTGCCACTTGTAAAAAAAAAAAAATTAGTCTAGGTAGCCCTTTCATTCTGGAGACCTATATTATATCAACAGGAAAATTACAATTACTTTTTTTATATATCAGTGCTGGAAGTGCTTAATTTTGTTTCAGCTACTAACTCCATGTGAAAAACAGACAAAACAATTCTTTTTGAATTATTTGGATGTGCAGCCCTACCACTTACCAAAAGAAGATCAACATCCTCAGACTGAGAGCATAGGAAAGGAGTGTTAATAATTAGTGAATGCAAATATTTGTCAGTGGACAGATTTTGAGCACAATGAATAGCTTCATCTGATAGGCATAACAGGTTAAATAATTTTTGAACACGGTCTACAAAACTAACACTTTATAAAGCTATTCTTTGCCTTCTAATGAGATGTTTGTCTGAATTGTGAAGACAATATATCCAGTTTTCAGCACAGGTCTTCATCTTACTATTTATTATTTCTCTACAGTCCCAGCGACTGCAAAGATTGTATAGCAGCACCTGGTTGCCGGAGACCATGACCAGTCAAAGAATCCCTTGGAAAGTATCACTTTTAAGGTCCTTGGAATAAATCATTTGATGGAGACAGCTTGTCACTGCCTTGGTCTACTTGAGTGTAGCCCCATAGGAGACTGTATTTATTACTCCTCATCTCTTAAGAAGACAGTGCCACATTTATGGGGGTTTAGTTTGCTATTCAAAGTTAATTTATAATGCATCAGACTAAAGTAGGCAACTTGCAAGTTTGTTTTAATAGCTTGTCTGTTACATAATTGAAAAATGTGTTTGCAGCATCACTTCATTTCACCAGCAGGAACCTTTTTTAATCAGCCCTATTTTAATGTTACATCGCTCCTGAAAGATTTACTCTTTTGTAGGGAATGGAAAGACACGAACGTGAAATGCTCGATGACTCAACCTTATATCATAGTCTTCAGCTTCAGCTTTGTTAACACAGAAAGGAGATGCATAGCTCCTAGGTTAGATGCTTCACTTTCTCTTACTATATCTAAGAAATAATTATTGTTTCTCATCATTATAATATGTGACCCTTGTTCCTAGCATCACAGATTTCCAACTCATTTGTTTCTGGTTATTCTGTCATTTGTTAAGGCTCTGGTTGTGTAGAAATGGAACTGAAGTTGCTAATTGCTGACCATGTACAGGACTAAGTTCAATCTTGTAACAAATCTAGAAAAGAATTCTCTAGTCACAAGGAGGGAATGCTAGGAAGTCGAGAGTGTACAGAAACAGTTACCATTTTTCTAACTGCATACAAAAGGAAAGCAAATAAAAATGACTTCCTAAAAACAATATAAATAAACATGGAACCAGTCTACAGCCAGAGCGGACTACAGAATGTCATAATATAGGGCATGATCCAAAGCCCATGGAAGTGCATGGGGGTCTTTGCAGAGAAACAACCATATTTTGAAGGGAAAGAAGAAATGCATTACCACTGATGGCATTGTATTTTTGCTGCCAGGTGGAATAAGCACTCGGAGATCTGGTTTACGGTTGTTCATTCCCAAATTCATTGGGGGCGGAGATTTCGCTTGCATATTCTTGTTCAAGTTGCCAGGTGAGACCAGCAGACCTGGTGAGTTTCGGGGGTTGCCATACCCATTCCCTGTTTAAAAAAATGAAAAAAAACAGAAAAAAATGTTAAGACAAGGAGCATGTATGTGGAAAGTAAAGCTTGAGTATATACATTGACAAAAACAACGAGAGTCCTGTGGCACCTTATAGACTAACAGATTTTCTTCGGCATAAGCCTCTGGAAATTTCTACACTGACAAAACTTACTCTGGATAAGTGCCTATGTTTGAAAATATAACCCATATAATATTTGGTTTTGAGACAATTCCCCTTATTGCAGTCAACATTTTAATGATGCAGTGAAATAAAATGTGCCACTATTGATATATTGTAAAATGTGCATTCAGACCAGCCAAATCTAACTTTTGTTACAAAAAAGTCAGGAAAAGTCAGACAATCTTACCCTTGGAAAAAAACAAAACAAAACAGAAAACTGTGCTGGGCTTTCATGGACAAATACAAGAGGATTGTGACTTGCCTGACTCACTCCTTTCCAGTTCATGGTTTGGTTTGGTTTTTAGACAAAGAACAAGTATAGCAAAGCTATAATTTCCAGAAAAAGCCGGGGGAGGAATGGGAAGACTCTTAAATGCTTTTCTACTCTCTTCCCCTGACTTTTAGGACCTGATCTTGTCAACAATAAATTCAATGGGAGAAGGAGCATGTCCTTATTTGGAAAATACCCTTGATATCTTTCCTCCTGCTTTCTGCAAATCCTTGCAACAGTCCTGACAGGCAAATGCTTTGTATTGTCCTAATTTGGAAGCTGTTTCTCCTCAATAATTGAAATAATAGCATCCCACCCCACCCCAGCAAAAACAAGACCTTCCCCTTTCACCTATGAACACCCCTCCCTACACACCTGCAGAGAAAACCTGGGAAAAGAGATGGCTTTGTTATGCTCTTTCCAAATTCTGGCTCTGTGGGACTAAAGGAGGTAGAGAGACAATGTACAAACACAGTGAGAAATAATATGAAATCTATAATGCAGACATAGGGGGAACTCTCACATATGAATGCCAATCCCCTCCACACAAGTATTAATCAAAACAGTCCATTCTGGGCTTATGTTTAGTTCACAATTAGCAGACTGAGATACACATTCTAAAAAGTAATGTGGGAGCATGGATTCATAGGCAAGGCACTGACGTAGGAATTAGAAAAGTTGGGTTCTGTTCTTCGCAATGATTCTGACTTCCTGTGTGATCGTGGAAAAGTCACCAAACCTCTATGGGGCTCAGTTTCTCCATCTATAAAATGGAGTACCTAGTACCTCACAGGGGTATGTTTAAAGCTAAATTTGCAGGGTTTACTTTAGTAATACCAATAAATAAAAGAAGGAATCCTCTTGGTGGAATGTAACCTGTTGGGTTGTAAAAGTAATGCGTGCGTGGGTACTAAGAATATTAATTCATAATTTTAATGTGCAAACACATATGACTAAATATGTTGGTTAGATGAAGTATAATAGTTTTCTAGATACTTGGTGGAAAATTAAGATAAAGATGTTAAAGCACCAATACAATAATTTTGGATATATTTAAAATTGAAAAAGTGCAGTTAACAGTTAAGTTGGCTGTTTCTTTTCCCAACAGCATCCAAGTAGCAAGATAAAATATATATTAATTAAAAAGTTAATCTTACACTGAGTCTAAAATAACAGAGTACTTGCAAGAATTTTCCATTTAGTATCATATAGGGTTTTTTTTAATGAACAATTATTTTGAATATGTATTTGCTATATTTTTAGCCTTAATTAATGCTAAGAGTTATTAGAGAGATGGCAATTAAAAGGAGGACATTTTAAAGATGATATTTTATTTTCCTAAAAACTATCTGGTACATTTTTATAAGCTGAAGTTCAGTTTGACAAACAGAACATATTCTTTACTCATGTGAAATCTGGTTTAAACAAACAATCAAATGGACGATTATCTTGGTAATTGCAAAAAAAGGCAGCAGCATTAAAAAAAACTGTTAAAAAGTGTGGTGAAGTGATCTACAGAAGAAACTGTAGTATAGACAAGGTTCTCTGAAACTGGTTTTCATACAGGAGCTATTTTGTTAAAAGGAAGTAAAACCACTCTGTGAAATGTGTCGTAATATGATATGAAAAGCATTTGTTCAATGTGAATATGTGAAAATAAAGCACTTTCAGAAAAACTATGCTTATATATTTTTTAAAATTCTACAATAAACTTTCTGAGGTATTCCAACAAAGGTCATGTACCATAGCACATTTTTTCTGCTTATGATTTCTGGAGAAAAGAAATGATGAAAACAAAACAGTACAATTTTCCACAAAAGATTTTTATCAACCCAGTGCGATTTGTTTAATGAAAAGAATTTAGCCTCAGAAATACCTTCCCTTCATTTAGAAATTATACTATTCAAAGCATCAGTTAGATTTTTGGTATGTATCTACCTACTGATATTTTGAACAGTGATGACATTTCTTACGTTTTTAGAACATCAAATTATTTTTAAGAGCTACTGCAATCTTCTCTTTACCAGTGGATTTCTGCTGTTCTTGGCATAATATGCCAGCTAGCATTTTGGAGCCATATAATCACCATTTCTCTTTCCAGCCACCAAATTATTTTTCTTTTGGCATAATGTGGAATCAGGAATGTAAGACTGTGGACTCTAAACCAATGATATAGGAACCCATCATTTGAAAATCAATGATGAATACATGCATGTGGTTTACAGCTAAGAAGAGCTGCATTTAAACCAGCTCTCTAAACCGCATCCTCCTTCTTGCTCACAAAGCTGTGGCCTGCTCAGAGGCAGCTGTCCCACCTTCAGATAAATCCACCACAGAGAATGGTCTAATTTACATTCACAGGCAAAAAACCGTATAAGCCTTCTAATATACAGATTAAACCTTTCTTCATCCTATACTTTAAAATTACACTCCGCCTGGAGAATTATCAATTTAGATGTGACTGTATGCAGAACATCACATTCCACTACCCACTAGAAAGGACAAAAATTATATGTCATGTATGAATGGATTTCCTGATTATAGATTATAAGAAAATGAAGAACAGATGGATTTTAGAGCAAGTTTGCTTTACATTTTTATTTGGTTAAAAGCCATATTTTCATTGGAATAGAACATTTTTAAACATTACAGATATAATTTTTTAATGCAAAGTGAAAATAAAAACAGTAGATATACAAGTTTTAAAGGGCCTATATGAGAACGTGCAAAATTACAGCACTTTCAATTCCAGAAACTTTAAGAACAAATTGTTTTTTCCTGTTTTTGTTTGCTTTCGCTTTGTTGACTTTAAAGAGTGAAAAGGCTTTACGCATAAAAAGGAATTGCTTATAGCGAAGCAAAGTATAGGAGTAGCACAATGCCACAAACTGCACAATATAAAGAGTAATAATTTCTGAGTATAGACTCCTTTTCTTGGACATGTTCCTGTGCTCATCCACAGGGAAAACTCCCACTAACTTCTGAGGGAATATTGCTTAAGTAAAGATTGCAGAATTAAGCTGTATATATCTCCTTTTAAACTCTGTCAGATCCATGAAAGAAATGTATATGTAGCGGGAGCTTGCCAATCAGTAATAATTAATACAAAATGTCAGACCACCGAAGCAAAGATATTACTTGAACTATATAGATACATTTCTTCAATTATTTCATATTAATTATTTTTAATTAATACACTTCTATGTTGTAAGAACTTGAAGAGCAATTTTTATAAGTACCCAGCAGGCAAAGTTAGGCCAGCACAGAGTGCTTTTGAAAATTTCACCCTAAAAACTAGTAAACAGCATTTAAGACTGGATGCTGTATCCCTCGCTCATATTGAGGCCATATCAGTAAGGACTGTGGGATTTAGCCTATATTATTTGAGTTTTACATGGCACTGTGAAGAATTTTAGGCCCCATATTAACCAAGTTAGATGGTGATTCCTGTCTAGATTTCTGAAAGTTTTGATAAATTTCATTTAAAATTTTTCATAATTACAAATGCAAGAAAATAAAAAAATATAAATAAACAAAAACAAAAGATGAAAAAGAAGAAAAAGGAAAATACTGATCAGATAGGCTGAGATTTTCAAAGCTATCTAGGAGCGCTGGATGTCCAGTTCCCATTAGTTTTAATTGGAACGGCCTCAAAATTCTTAAGGCAAATTTGAAAATCTCAGTGATAATTTCAAGTTGCCAGCATTACTATTCACCAACAGGCTTACTTTTTCACAATTATTCTGAGAAGAGGATACAAATTCCATTTTATAAGTCCCTGCCTCTACACAGACATGTCTAGTCATTTGCTTAGCTTTGCTTCATGCGACCAGCAAACCTCTGAAAATATGAGTGAAGTTGAGAATGATGCTATATAAAAAAGAGCTATCTATGCTATATTTTACCTTGAAATTTGTAATACCCAAAGAGAAAGCAAGAAGAGAATGCAGAGAGTAATGGAAATCTTGCTAATTGTATACTGTATGCTACACTCTTTACTGAGTCTAATCTCCCATAGATTACAAAAGGAAGTTTGCATGAATAGAGTAATTAAATGCTAATGAATAGGCCTCTAAGAAGTTAGGTCTGTCTCTCTTTTCCTTAGTCCATGCATATAATTCTTATTTCCTTTAGCTCATCTGTACTGATGGCAAAAGAGGGCTTATATTTTGCCACCAAAATAAAATGGTTACTAACTCTAAAGCACAAAAGTCAGGAAATCATGCTATTACTCACCTACAACATAATTTTTAAAGCAGCTAATGACTGAAGGTTTTTACTCACACGTTGCATCTGCTAATCATTTCACAGTACATTACTCTGGCTAACTGCAAGCTATAGAAGAAAACCAAAGTGGAAATATGTTATCCCAGAAGAGGAAAATCTTTACATTAAAGTACCTGCTCATTCTCACACTATTACACTAATGGACCTTCTCTGTTGAATTACAGGGAGCAGACCAAGAAAGATACGGTATATAAAATCTACTGACTGAATGAAAAGTATTTTTGGCATATCATGAAATGGGAGCTGCTTTTGTGCTGAAGTGGGAGACCGGTGTGAAGATAAATAAATATTTTTGGGAAGGTGGAGAAAGAAAGCAGCAACAATTCTGCACTTTTTAGATTTTTAAAAAAAGAACAAGGGTCCTTGTGGTACCTTAAAGACTAAGAAATTTCTTTGAGCATAAGCTTTTGTGGGCTCCAACCCACTTCATCAGATGCTGTGGGTGGGAGCCCACGAAAGCTGATGCCTGAAGAAATTTGTTAGTCTTTAAGGTGCCACAGGACTCTCATTGTTTTTGCTGTACACAGACTAACACGGCTACCCCTCTGGAAATTGTCACCTATTAAAAAATAATCATTCATTAAAAATGGCTTTCTACATTTAGAGATTAAAAAGCCACTATGAAGTAATATAATATAATATAATGAATATATTATAATATAATTAATATAATATAATTATAATATAATATATCTCTGTGAAGCTGCTTAAAGATACTACATTCATTAATGTAAAATTCATGCCCTTTCCTTTGTAGGTATATAGGATCCTAGCTGCAGTGCCGTTCCGCTGTATAAGGGAGAGGGAAGGATTTAGGGGCTGTGCTGTGTGGATACTACGATGATATGAGCATAGTCTCAGCCACAGCCTTTGCTAAATTCTTTACAGTGCCCCTTCCAACGCTCTAAAGGGCTGATGCCTAGAGGAGCTCCTGCCGAGAACAGTGCAGTTTCTACTGCTACTGCTACAGGGCTATGCCTGTCCTCATCAAATCTTCAGTCTGACAAGAATATACCAACAATTTTACGCTGAAAATAGGTCCAAAGTAATTTTAAAACATAATTACTAAGAAATGTGCCAAGCAAAACAATGCATTTGACAAACAGCACAGTAGCAGACACTGACAGCAACTTGCTTGTTTTGTTTAAACAGACTAACAGGTGACCCCTCTGGAATTGTTTGAATTGACCTTGTGACTCACCCTTCTCTGCATGTGTATATGGCTATGTCTACACTTGCACTTTTAAGCTGACTTTAACTAAGTTAGTTAAGTCGACTTAGTGTGTCTACACTTAAAATTAAAGTCGACTTAAAGGGGAACTTACAAAGTCGACCTAGAGCGTCCACACTGGGTGCTCTAGGTCGACTTTGTGGGGCTAGGGGGACCTTGGGCAGGTCCACGGTGGCAGAGGAGGGGCACCCCCTGTGTGCAATGGGGCAAAGGGGGACAGGGACCCTGGCAGGACAGAGCCCTGTGTGTGATGCTGTCTGAATTTAGGGAAGCATTTATGATATTATTTTCAATGGGTATCTCATAAATGCTATAATCCATAGGAACTATGTCATGTTTGGTATCAATAGAAAGGTAGTAATTTGCTGGGAATGATTATATAGTTTATGTCTAGGAATTCTATTTCGATTAGAAGTTAGGAATTTGATGTTATATCCATACTTTAACTTGTGTCATTCTGGAGCAATGCCTTAGAGGGGAGGATGTGAACAACCATTGTCTCCTTAATGTTTAGGAATTTTCCAGGTAGAATGGTCCCAGGGAGTATCCTGATGAGCCATTAAGGACATAAAGAATACAACCATTGTGTCCTTAATGGCTCATCAGTTTACTTCCTGGGACCATATCACCGGGCAGATTCCTTAACATTAAGGAGACAATGGTTGTTCACACCCTCCCGTCTAAGGCATTCCTCCAGCATGACACAAGTTAAAGTATGGATATAACATGAAATTCCTAACGTCTAATCGAAATAGAATTCCTAGACATAAACCATATAATCATTCCCAGCAAATTACTACCTTTCTATTGATAGCAAACATGACATAGTTCCTATGGATTATAGCATTTATGAGATAGCCATTGAAAATAATATCATAAATGCTTCCCTAAATCCAGACAGTGTCACACCCTGCCCATATGCCCTGCCCTTTGGGGGGCATGCCAGGCTCCCCCTGTGCTCCCCCCGGCAGGGAGGGCATTGGTGTAGTCCTAAGGTAGCCCTAAGTCGTCTTAGGGCTACCCCAGGGCTACACTGGCTTAATTCGACTTTAAAAAGTCGAATTAAGCCTTAGGTTGAGTGGAAAGGTGGTTTAATAAAGTCGACTTAATTTTCATTAAGTCGATTTTATTTTGCTTAAGTCGACTTAAGCAAGCTGCTTAAGTTGACTTAGGCAAGCTGCTGAAGTTGACTTAGGCAAAGTGTAGTGTAGACGCAGGGCAAATTAAGTTGACTTAATTTACCAGTGTAGATGCAGCCTATATGCCTGACATACTATAGTTTTCATTTCATGCCTCTGAGGAAGTGGGATTATGTCCACCAAAGTTTATGCATTAAATACATTTGTTAGTGTTTAAAAGTGCCATTGGACTCCTTGTTTGTTTAATATTGACAACATATATGATGGCTGCAGAATAGGGAAGTGGGTGGGGAAGATCAACTCTTCAAGGAACATGATGACTTCCATGAAGCGCATATTGTATGTCAGTCCTCTTCCTAGCCCTTGGAATAAGGGTGACCAGGGAAAGTGAGAGAAGCATACTCTGGCTATTCCTTGGGGAACTTTATAGCCAAAGCATAAGTAACAGAAGTCTTGGGGGCTCTAATTTACACTAGCATCTGAATGGTCTTGTACTTGCACTCCCTTGTCTGTCTGTATCCATCTGTTGTCTCTTGTCTTATTCTTAGTTTGTAGGTCCCATAGGGCAGGGACCATCTTGTTGTTCTGGTCCTTCTTAAAAAGTCAGACCCCCTAAATGATGGAGTAATACAAATAAATAATAGGAATGCTGGGAGCATATTAGTTATTTCAATCCAGTTCCGCCCTCTCCATGCAGCTAAACGCAGAAATGGAGCAACACAAGATGAACCCTTGTACTGATTTTTTCCCCCAACATAACTGCTGTTAATATTATTATCAGTTCTCATAATATTATTACCATCTCACTATCTGTATTCCTTGATAATTTTTAGAGGCATCTGATTTAGGGAATTTAGTAATATATTGCTGTATTACAGGAAAACATTGTGTGTCCTATTTTTTAACCTCTAACTGTATTGATTTACATTTTTCCACTTCAGCAAAACTGTTTTGCTTTCTTTGGTTTACATATCACATTATCTTGCTTGGCCTGGAGTTTCACCTGATCAACTCAGCAACTATATTTTAATTAATGAGTAAAACCACTTAAGAATATTACATGCTGATCTTCATATCTGCAGTACTTTATAGTTTCAAAAGTCTTGGACAGCACAGGAAAGAAGAGAACAGTAGTTTTACACTATGGGCTCTTCAGGTTTTTAAAGCCAGAACCAGATGATTGGGGTGAGGTGCCTGAGATAGCCAACATACCTTTAAGATGGTGGCTATCAAAGTGAGAGTTAGACATAGTACAGCATGTGTTGCTCCATTTTCACTGGTCATTCCTCCCTTTGTGGAAATGACTGCCACAGCTAGCATTAGAGACACCTAATTCTTGTACATGAGGAGCCAGAACTTTAAAAGAGTTCAGCACCCAAAATCAGGGCTGGATTTTCAAGAGTTCAGCTCATATTCAGCCAGCACAAAAGCTCTTCTGAAAATTGGGTCTTCAGTGTCCAACTGGATATATCTACACTAAAAAAAGACCCGTGGCAGCAAACCTCAGAGCCTGCGGGTCAAACTGCAAGGCTAAATAGAGCCGTGTATACGTTTCTGCTCAGGCCAAAGCCTGGGCCGCGAAAGCCAGGTGGGTGGTAGGTCTCAGAGCCCAGGTTCCAGCCTGAGTGAGAACTTTTTCACTGCTATTTTTAGTGTCAGCCCAAGCCCCATGAGCCTGAGTCAGTTAACCCAGCCTTTGAGACTCACTGTCATGATTTTTTTTAAATTTTTTTTTCAGCATATATGTATCCAGAGCTGCTGGGTGCTTAGGTCTGCTAAAAATCTGACCCGTACCTGGACATTTAAAAGGGAGATGAACTCCTTTGAAAGCTGGCTCCAATTGTGCACTTGAAAATTTGGCCCCGAGTTCTTTTCAAAATCTGATTTTAGGACTGAGATTTTCATGGATTAGATTGCCCCAATGCCCATTAGAAATTAATGCCTAGTCCAGGGAAGCAATTAAGCTCATGCATACTTTAAGCACGTGATTAGTTCATCTCCCCACCTTGGGCATTCCCAGATGGAGAGCCACACTCTAGCCCTTCGTATGCAAAGAAACTACATTTTCTCATCTTTTCATAGGAATTGCCTTGAGTCTTAAATCACGAGGAAGTGCAAACAAGCATATGTAATAGGGGAAAACACATTATTGGAAAATATAATCCTTTTTGAAGATATTAAGGGGAAAATGTTTTGAATCTGGAGACACTATTCTGGTATTTATTCCCACTTGACTTCTTGAAACCCCTTTTAAAACATAGGACAATTCATTTACTTAATCAGCTGTTCTAAATAAATGACCTTTTGGGGAAAAATATCTCTACGCATTTTAAGGGCAATATTTCAAGATAAGAATTTAATTCCAAATACAAATGACCACAGAATGAGGAAAACTTAATTTTTAGCTTCTCCCAGGAAATATTAGAATTATTGGTCATTGCTTCTTTTTCACAAACAGTGATAAGTGGTATTTTTGTTAAATTACATATTTCTTTTTACACATGTAACTGCTGCTGAAATGAAGAACACATGGTTTCAAACTCATATTCAGAAAAATTTGTGGCTGCATATTCAAAATACAAATCACACATTCCTAAATCTCTGCCGTTTTTAATGTTATTAAGACAGATCTTCTCAAAGAAGGGCAGTGTGTGATGTAAATCTGGCTATATTATATAAAGATAAAACTTTTAAGATTTGTTTTGTGCAAACAGTTGTAAATGCAAGACCAAAGTAGAGTTGCTAACCGCCACCTTATCTCAGAGATTTTTTCTGATACTTTGAACAACAGCTCCAGCTATATCAGGGGACAAATCGGTTTGCAAGAGATATGGACAATTGAAGTCTATGGCCTGAATACTTTAATTGGGGAATCATGCTGAAAGCTAATGGACAAGAGGCACATTAACTCAGTATTGCTAGGACCTTCTGAATGCTGCTGTGCTGCAAAATCTGTATTCCCAGCTCCAAGGGGTTAAATGCATTTCTTGCTTCTCTTGCTGGAGCAAACCCATAGCTGCATTCCAAGATCTAGGAAGCATCAACTCTCTCAGTACTTGGGCAAGCATGAAATCCAGATGTTTGCTGATTTGCAACACTTCCTTATATACTCTCTTTCTCTGAACAAAGATACAGATTGCACAGTGGAAAAAGACAGCATGATACCTTTTGAGACTAAATATACCCAGAATATAATGGGTGAAAGCTTAGCCTCACTAAGTCAATTGCAAAACTCCCACTGACTTCAATGGGGCCAAGATTTTACTCAATAACTCCATGTTATTGCTTGGGCATGGATTTTCAAATTGCTTGTCATAAAAATAAAAATGAAATCGATCATGCTTGTCTTTAAAATTCTACTTACAAAAAACTGCAGCTTGTATGACTCAGTTAATTGTTCGCTACTTGTGATCTTAGGGCTTTCTCCTTAGGAGAGATATGAGGGTGTTCTCATTATTGACTCAGTCATTTATCCTTTCAATCTATCTTTTTATAAATACAAATATTAAGACACTGTAAATTAGAGAGAAGATAAGACAGAGAATAACTAAAAGATCATTCTGTTAACATGCAACTGTTGGAAACCTAGTAAGGCCCACATTTTTGCAAAGTACCGACTGAGTTTTTCACAGCAAAATGGAGTTGTTTGCAGGTACCTGTTTATGTGAGTATCCCTCAATCAGCGTGTCTGTGTGCAATTATCAGTGAGTACATAACTCAATACTTTGTGTATGGACTGCAGCTTTCATTCGTGAAAATCTGCTCCCTTAGGCTATGTCTACACTTGTGAATTTAAGTCGACTTAGCTAAGTCGACTTAACAAAGTTGACTTTAAGTCGACTTTGTTAAGTCAACTTAGCATGTCCACACTTAAATTTTAAGTCAACTTAGAGGGGACCCTACAAAATCGACCTAGAGCGTCCACACTGGATGCCTAGGTCGACTTATAGGAGCTAGGTGGACCTGGGACAGGTCCACGATGGCGGGGGGCACCTGTGCCAGCCACCCTGGCAGGGAGGGCAGTGGGTAAGCCCTGGAGCCCCCTAAGTCGACTTAAAGTTGACTTAGGGCTACCCCACATCTACGCTGGCTTAAGTCTACTTAAGGAAAGTGTAGTGTAGACGCAGAGTAAATTAAATTGATTTAAGCAAGCTTAAGTCGACTTAATTTACAAGTGTAGATGCACCCGTAAGGTGTAGTTCACCCCACTGCCAGGTCTGTGTACCATTTCAGTTGCCCAGGGCACAAGTGGGACTTCAATGGTACACAGGCTTCCTGCTGGCCCTCTGCAGAGGCATGAATTTCAGCCACCAAGAGAAACAAAATTATTAGTATACTATGCCTTGCATGGTGACAAGTTCTAGAGAGGTAGCCGTGTTAGTTTGGTATACTATGTTATACTTTTTAGACAGTTTTGCCTCCAAGTACCATGGTTTTATCAGAAGTCTCTCAGTAATTGGTGCTTTTCTTAAAGCCCCAGCTCTTGGAGTCAGGTGATAATGGGAGAATCTCAGCTGTCATTAACCTTTAAAAACAAAAAATCTATCCTGCCCTTCTGTTTGTAAGGAAAAACTTGAAAATATGACAATAAAAGCTCAAAACTCACAAGGCAAATTAAAAAAACAACCCAAACATTTATTTTATTTATTTTTAAATCTCATGGGTTTTAAGATAATCTCATGATACTTGAGGGCCAGCTCATGATTGTTAAATGCTTTAGGTGGGCAATATTTCAAAAGCTATGAAATATGGTATAAAAAGGTCTTAAGCTTCACCAAAGATCTATCACGCATCTATGTAAATGGATGGACTGTATCCTGAATGAATGCAAACTTGAAACACAGATATACACAATTTGCTAGAGAAGAGCCAGAGTGGCTTTGTAATCATGCCTCACCAACCTATTAGAATTCTTTGAGGGTGTCAACAAGCACGTCGATAAAGGTGATCCAGTCGATATAGTGTAGCTGATTTTCAAAAAGCTTTGACAAGGTCCCTCACAAAAGGCTCTTAAGGAAACTATGAAGTAGTCATGAGATAACAGGAAAGGTCCTCTCGTTAAAAGATAGGGGCAATAAGTAGTCAGAACAATAACAATAACTAGTCAGTTTTTACAATGGAGAGAGGTAAACAATGGGGACCTGTGAAGGTCAACATATTCATTAATTATTAGGAAAAGGGAGCGAACATCAAGATGGCAAAATTTCTAGATTATACCAGCTTTTTCAAGATAGTTTAGTTCAAAGCTGACTGTGAGGAGTTACAAGAGGTCTCAAAAAACCAAGTGATCGAGCAACAACATAGCAGTTGAAATACAACACTGATAAATGCAGTTTGGAAAAAATAATTCAAACTATATGTAGACAGATTCTAAACTAGCTGTTACCACTCAAGAAAGATATCTTGGAGTCGTGGACAGGTCTCTGAAAACTTCATCTCGATATGAAAGATCACTCAAAAGACTAACAAAATGCTAGGAACTATAAGGAAAGGGACAGAAAATAAGACATAAAATACCATAATGGCATCATATAAATCCATTGTGCATCGACACCTGAAATATAATGTCCAGTTCAGGTCATTCCATCTCAAAAAGGAACCAGAAATGGTTCAGAGAAGGGCATTAAAGATGATCAAAGCTATGGAATGGCTTCCATATAAGAAGAGACTAAAATTGTTAAGGCTGTTCATCTTAGAAAAGACACTATTAAGGGTGGATATGAGAAAGGTCTATAAAATAGTGACTGGCGTGGAAGAAAGGAATAGAGAAGTGTTATTTACCCTTTCCCATAACACAAAAACAGGGGTCACCCAATGAAATTAATAGGCAGGAAATTTAAAACATGGAATCATAGAGGATTAGGATTGGAAGGGAGCTAAAGAGTTCATCTAGTAGTCCAACCCCCTGATTAAAGGAGGACCAATCTCCACTAAATCACCCCAGCCAGGGCTTTGCCAAGCCACATTTTAAAAGCCTCTAAGGATGGAGATTTCACCACCTCCTTAAGTAATCCATTCAAGTGCTTCACTACCTTCCTAGTGAAAAAGTTTTTTTCCCCCCACCTACACCTCCCTCACTGCAACTTGAGACCATTGTTCCTTGTTCTGTCATCTTCCACCAATGGGAACAGCCTAGCTCCATCCTCCCTAGACACGCCCCCACACCACACCTGTCAGGTAGTTAAAGGCTGCTATCAAATCTCACTTCATTCTTCTCTTCTGCAGACTAAAAGAAGCCTAGTTTCCTCAGCTTCTCTTCATAAGTCATGTGCTCCAACCCCCTAATCATTTTTGTTGCCCTTTGCTAGACTCTCTCCAATTTGTGCAGATCCTTTCTGTGGCGGGGAGCCAAAACTGGGCACAATACTCCAAATGTGGCATCACCAGTGCCAAATAGAGCGGAATAATTACTTCCCTGGATCTGCTAGCAAGGCTCCTATTAATGCAGCACAACATGCCATTAGCATACAAATAAGAGGAAAACAAACAAGGAGTCCTATGGCACTTCTAAAGACTAACAAATTTATTTATCACATGAGCTTTCGTAGGAGAAAATCTCGCTTCATCAGATGCTTTGAAGATGAGGAACTTACAGAATGGGAGGAAAGTAAGTTCTTCATCTTCAAAGCATCTGACAAAGTGGGATTTTTCTCCCATGAAAGGTCATGCAATAAATATATTTATTAGTCTTTAAAAATGCCACAAGACTCCTTGTTTGTTTTGCTGAACTAGACTAACACAGCTACTCCTTTGGAACTTGCAAACAAGAGGAAGTACTTTTTTCTCACATGCACAAGTAACCTACGGAACTCATTGTGATGAGATGTTATGATGACTAAAAGTATAATGGGTTCATAAAGGAACTTGATGAGATCCTGGAGGATATGACCATCTTGGCTAATAGCCACTGAGGGACAAGGATGCAACCCCATGCTTGGTGCAACCCTAAACCTTTGCCAGAGGTTGGGAGAGGAAGACAGAGGTAGCTTTCTTTAAAACTGCCCTGCTCAGCACTCTCTCCCTGAAACTCTGGTACTGGTCACTATTGGAGATAGGAGACCAGACTAAATGGATCATTAGCCTGAACCATATGGCAGTTCTTATATTCTTTCTTTCAGACTGTAAACTCTATGGGGAAAGTATTGTAAATTACAATACATTTGTACAGGATGTACCACAATGCAGTCCCTATTTGATGGGAGCCTCCAGATATACTGCAGTATAAATAATTGCATTAATAATAATAGTTTTTTTAATGCATTTCTGTATTTAACATATTCCACACTTACAGTCTAGGAAATATTTTCCCACTGACATACACCACAGTACATCTGAAGAGCAAGGATGAAGAATTTTGAGTATAATCCTTTTAAACTGTGTCATTTAGCACTATGTTGATTGTTTCTATTTGGATTTTCAATGGAGTCTAAGGGAATTAGGCACCTTCTGAAGTTCCAGCCAGATTGTTTTTTCTCCTGTTCACAGACTTATTTGGGCACATTGCCTTTAAAAAAAAAAAAGTAAATCTTTCTTTTAGTTACATTTTTTTGAGAAGGAGCTGCCCAGAAATTTTCCAGCCTGAGGGTGTAGAAATTAAAAATCACTATTATAGACATTTATATTTGGTATGAAAACTATTAGAATATATAACCCATTCATACATAGTCAATATGTGACCAGGTGAAATAAAATCAATAGTATAGTACTAGTGAGCTCTGATATTGGCTGGGAGATAGATCAAAGACACGATCTGGCAAAAATTGAGATAGCCCTTGGTATGCTGTATTTAATTTTCAGCAGAAGAGTTTTACTACATCCCTTCTTACATGTTCCCTGCTTGCATGCCTGCCGATTCATGGACTAATATGGAACTAGGTTTTTAAAAAGTACCAGGAAAAGGTTTCAATAATGATTAGTGATTTCTTAGTGCCCAACTTGAGTCATCCTAAAGAGGCCGGATTTACAGAGGATGAAAGTTCAATACTAGATCCCATTAAGGTGTTTTGGCACCCAAAATTGCTAATTACTTATGAATTGCATGTCCCTTTTATTTTAATACTAGCTTGAAGAGGGAGAAAGTTAGAGGGAAAAAAAGAAGTAAAGAAACGACTAAAATAAAAATGATGTTTTTGATGAAAATATTGCTAGCCTTATTTCTTTAAAGGTTCGGGGTCAAATTCTGTTCTTATTTCATTATTTACAGTGTGTAAATCTGAAGTAACTGTGTTGGCTTCTGTGGAGTTACTCCAGATTCATACTTATGTAAGAGAGCAGAACTTGTCCCACAATATTTTTCTCAGTATGTCCAATGGAAAAATTAAGAACAACATTAAACCATTGGCTCCTTATGTGAAGACTCAGTACTGGTGTGAAATGCAAAATACAATCCAACTTCCGAGATAGTGAAAATCAGGAGATCAAAATGTGTAGGCAAAGAAAGATCTCCAGAATCCACTGCAGCACTAAGCTTTTAAAGAGCAGTCAACAATTATTTGGAATTCTCATTCTCTGTCAGGCTTTAACAATGTTAAACCACCACATGAAATTATAGCTCAGACAGTGTACAGCAATAAAAACACTTAGAACTCATTTTAACCTCCTGGCAAGTTCCTTACAACTTAAATGATTTATGCTTAACATTAAGTGTGGTCCCTAAAAATTAAAACAACTTTGCATATTTTACTATGTAAAGACGTAGCACATCATTTGGTTTTCATGTTAGCTAGAGGTACGTTGAAGGGTGTAACTCTACAGTGGTTTTACAACATAGTAGTTTAGATCCTGGTAGTTCTTCTTTTCTTTCACTCAAAAGTCTCTGGTTTAAGAGAAAGACATCAATGACATTGATTCATTTGTAAATTAGCAGCTATACTAAATGAGAATTTCACGATAATTTTATTGGCAGTTACTTAAACTCACATGACATAAACTGTTCAACCAGAGTCTGACTAAGAATAAACGTATTCTAATAAACCTAAAATAATAATGATTTTAATTTAAAAATACCATTATTGGTATTTGACGGTGTAGAATAATACAAATGTGGTCAGCCTTCTTAAATTTGCATCTTGGGTTAACTCCCAAGGTAAAACTGTGGCTGATTGAAGAGTAATTACGCATAAAAATCCAAACCAACAAAATAACAGTTTTCAAACCATGGATGTAACTAACCTAAGTAGCTTTTTCCGTTTCCCATTTTCTAGTTATCATGTAATTTGTTAAAGTAAGGCAGAAACTGGTGCCCTTTTGTTGCCTATCAAAAATAGTTTCATTTTGTAGTGGTTGAAATGAAACTCTTGAACAACTCAGCTCTTCTTCTAGGAGTGTATTATTTTGAATATATGCTATTTTTGGATGGTGCAGAAAAATGCAAATTCATAAAGTTCTAATTTGGCAAGAAATACGAACTCTAACAAATTAAACCACATGATCATGCCATCAGCTTCTAAGCTGCCAAATGGAAAAAAAAACACTGGGATCTCTGTTTTTTATGAAAAATGGGGAACAAAGAGAACTTTTGATGTTTATTCTTCTGTACCCTTAAGAGAGAGAAGGCTCTCCAAAATAGTGGCATTGTTGAATGATGCGACTGAGGCAGACGATTCAACCATATATGACCTCTCACCGTCCTTCAGCCCTATATCAAATCCCTCCTACTGCTTTGCATTTAAGACATGAAGAACCCATATTTGTACTGATGATTTTGGGTCTTACTGCTGGATAAAGAACAAAGACTATTCATATAATTAAATATTTATGAGGCGTTCCTGGTAATGTCCCTCTTACACAGCATTAAATCAATTGACCAGCACAAAGGTACATTGCTTGAAAGCCAAGAATTTAATAATAGAATAAGCAATCTATATTCTCTTTTTACAAGTAATGGGTCATTCTGTTTTTTCTATTATATTTAATTTAGAAGAAAAATATTTAAAAAGCATTGTTCCTTACTTAATGTGTTTAGTGTGGTTTTTTTAGACAGTAAAATGTGTATAGATTTCAATGAGCATCCAGAATGACAAAGCCAACTAGACATTCAGAATAGTGATCATTTTAATGGGCCCAAATCCTTTTTAGAAAGAAACACAGCCCTCCTTTCTGTTTCCCAGCATGTTGGGAAGCATGAAAAGCACAGGCAAACCAATGATGGTGCTACCATGACATGTCTTAATAAGCCAGTAGAGGGAGCTCATTAATAGGGCAATCAAACGTCCTCTCCTAATTTCATTGCTGTGGTGCCTAAAACTTCAGTCATGTAAATGTTCAAATAAGGGTATCGCATGAAAATAGCCAAAATGAATCTTTTTAGCTGTATTATGCAAAATACCAATAGATAATTAAGAAACTTGTAATTTTCTAGGGTTTTTTTTTTTTTTTTTGGTGAGAACAGGAGAAGCTAATGGCCAGGAGCCATATGTTCCTGTGATCTGCATGCTGTAGTCACAAGGTAATACAAAATAACTTCTCCAAGCTGCAGTGCCAGTTGAAAATGCCTACCGAGTCCGCCGCTATGTAGGCTCAATTTAACAGCATATGAAACACACAAGAACTGCGATTTAAATGCATGCGACAACATAAAATAGAAAAAGAAAAGCAAAAGGAGGCAAGTTGGGAGGAGTTGGTGGAAAAAATACTATTTATATTATGGATAAATATCCTTATGATACAGTGTAAGAGAGTTTACCATCAGAATATGTATCACCAATTATTGCTCTCTCTCGTTTATGGTACCCATACAGTGGATCTCCATACTACTCCATATAGCTCCTATCAGTCAGCACTTAACAGTTCCATTGCTTGTTCTACTGCTCAGCTTTTTCCTAGAACATTCTAGTATTTTGTCACCTGCATTTGTGATAATGCAGCATCACTGTCCTGGTAATATACTGCAGCTTTTACTGAGCCAGGGAGCAGTTCCTATAACATAAAAGCAATATCACTTTGATACTGCAATACTTACCAGGCACAGCTCCAATTTAAGTCAATGTGAATAAGGATCCAATATTTTTCTATGCCTGGCTCTCAAAGTCTTTTGGAAATTCCTTATCTGTTAGTCTTTGATTCCACAAAGCAATTAAATAAATGTTTAAAGTTAAATACCATTGTTGTTTCAATGCAACTTTTGTAGTTCAAATGAATACAAATGGCAAGTGCTTAACTTAGTACATGCTGAAGTGCTTTGCTGAAGGGGGATGGAGTTAAGCACATGATTAAAATGAAGCCATGTGCTCAAGCACTTTTCTGAATCAAGATCTAAGTGCTGGAAAGAGACCCAAATCCTGCAGTCTCTACTCAAATTTATTCTCATTGGCCAAACCCTGGTCCATTGAAATCAGTGGCAAAATTCCCACTGAGTACAATAGGATCAGGACTTCACCCATTGACTTTATAAGGAGATTGGCTGAGTAAGGGCTGTATGATTGGGCCTAAAGATTTTTACAGAAATGCTTTTATGTTAAAAGGAAAAGCTCCTATATGGAAATCTTTATACATGGAAATCTTTTAAGGGTGTGGTTTTCTAAGATGGTCAATGTTAGCCTCATTTTGCTCCCATTGAAGTTAATCGGTAAACTCCTATTGACTTGGCAGGACTTAGACACTGCTGAGATCTTTTGAAAATTCTATTTTAAGCATAAAGCGATTTCAAGGCTACTCCCATGGTAATGATCTGTTGTGGTGCATAATACACAACAATATTATACAAGTAAAATACAGAACATAAGATTTTCTTCTCTTTACCTGCACTGGTGCCTGCACCGGTTGTGAGGTCCCCACCCATCAGGCCACCTGGAGTTCAAATAAAAAAAACCCAGAATGATAATGGCTAAAATAAACCACAAAGGGCAAATATTTCAAACAATATAAGCATGCTTTCTCTCAGATGACCTATTCCAATGCCCATTGAAGTTCATGGATATCTTTTAATTGACTTCCGTGAGGACTGAATCAGACCCAGAACTCTAAAACTGTGAATTGCCCTCCGTAAGGTTTAACAGCTAATATATTTGTGTCATGATGCCATGCAAACATAAAAATACGTGCAGTAGCTGACACTTTGTAGAAGCTGAAACTTTAGAGAATTTTTTTTCAAGCTAAGAAGAATTACTTATATGTTAAAAAAAAAAATCAGACTTGGCCTGATTATACTGGATTATTTTAAAAAATGTCTTTGTTAACTGCATTAGAAAAGCCAAAGGTGATAATTCTGCATTGGGTTGGTGCCAGAAAATAACATAAAATAAATAAATAAATAACATTATTGCAAGTAGCTCTATAAACAAATTCATGGTAAAGTAATTGTTGATTATAATATTCTTGACCCTTTCGCACACATTCACTCTATGGATTTATTTATTTACTTTTTTCCCCTAGGGCTGAAGATCATCCATGGTTATTTGAACTCAGAATGCTTAAGGCTGACATTGCTTCAGCCAGACTGAGTGAATGATCCTAATCCCCATTTATCCTGCTCAGAGGTGACCCTGAATCACCACCAGCATGAAAGCAACCTTTTGTTTATACACTCCAGATTGGAGACAGCCTACCATTTACCAACCAATGAGCTTGCGAATACATATCGAATCACTAATGTTATAGCCTCTTAACTGCTGTTTAGGTAATTAGAGGCCTATTTTATTTTCCAAGATAAGGTTGTCCGGATCACACGTAATTTTTCAATTTAGTGGAAAATAGTGTTGTGGATTTTTGCATGAAACAAGTAGATGAGCTGTCTTTTTACGTACAAATTGTCTACTTGTCATCCTTTATTGATTTCCTTCATTCTTAGCCAATACTCAGATGTTTCCAGAACATTATTTTCAAGCTTTATTTTATTTTGTAATTCTGGGTTAAAAACCTCTTAGGCTTTTTCTTCGGTTTTTCAAACTGATTTTGGCCAAACTGTTACGAGTGGCAAAAGAGAATCTTGTTCCTCTGAATACAGTTTAAAGAGACAGAAGATGTACTGGTATTCTGATCATAAAGAACACTGAAAGAAATGGGATGTAACAGAGCCTACCTGTGTTACCTGCACTCGGAGGCCGATGTGTCACACCAGGAGACATGCTATTTCTCTGCAAAGAAGGGTGGGCCAGTGGTAAAAGGTTGGGGTTACCCAGTGAACTGACTGGGTTACTGTATACCAAACTGTTGTGGTTGGACACTGGGATAGAAACTGGCATCTCAAAGTTGGGTGGCGGAACAGCCTGTACAAGCAAAAAAGGGAAACAAAGACAAGAATAGTACAGAAGCACAACAGTCTTCAAGTACAGTTACTCTATATTTAGTTCAAATATTTTGTAACTGGTGGTTAAAACATTTAAAAAAAAACACCCTAAGAATCAAGAGAAGAGTTTACAACATAGTTACTAACTACATTTCAAGCACTAGAGAGGCTTTTTAAAACAGCATTACAAATCATGATTCAATATTCCTTTCCTGCAGCTTGTGCATCTCCTTTGTAAGTATTGGAAGGTTTTTCCCCCCACACTTTTGTTTAAAACAAAACCTCACTTCATTAGACTTCATTTTCCTTCTCTTCCCTTCAGTGAAGTCATAATTGTTCATTTGTGATATCTTAATCTGGTGTCACAGATGACTGTAAGATCAAAGGTACATGATTATGATGACTTCATTGCATGGAGAAAAATGAGAAGTGGTGGAATGCAAGAAAGCAAGCTTTAGTTTCAGCATGTGTTGCTTTAGCAACCAGAATGATCCCCAATCATGTTAAAGGCACAAACAATTGAATTACTTTTTAAAAAGTTTTTCCTTAGTCTGGAATGGGTTTTAAAGAAAAAAAATGTTCCCCAAAGACATATTAAAGCATAGTGTAAAATATACACATCCAGGATCCTTATCTGACAGTTCTTTTTTGTGGTGCCTTTTCATTATGCTTTTATCTTCATTTAAAAGCAACGTCTTTTCATATATATACTATTAGTTTCATCCTCAAATCCCATCAAATAAGTAAATTGGGCTAAATTATGACTCTAAACAGCATGAGGAAGGAGAGACGGTGCAGTGCCTGACCAGCAGTGCCAAGGAGCATTTATTAAACCTTTAGAAGTCACAATGTAGTTTTGCCAGCTCTCATGATTTTCTCATGAGTCTTGCTTGTTTTCTTGAAGCGCAACATTCTGGAATTACATGAATATGTGAGAATTCCTGCTTTTTGTTTCCTAAAAATCCTCAACATTTTCCACCCTCTTGGCTGCAGAGAAAAACTTGAAAATGTGACCCGAGTATACCATAAAGATTCAAAAACCAGAAGCAATGAAAAATAACCAAAAATGTGTTTTTTGTTTCTTTTAATTTCTCATTGATTATAAACCAGTTTTGTGACATTGGGGGGCCTGACTCATAACCTTGGAATGCTTGGCGCTGTCAATACAGAGCTGGAACCTGGAGTTACTGTAATGAGACGTTCACAGTGCAACAATCCTGTTGTGCTGGACAGGGAAGACATCACCTTGCTCATGTCCCGTCTAGGTATATATTCTCTGGGGCTGACTATTCAGTTCTACAGGCAGCGCTAGCTAAATGCCCTGCTTTGTGTACTAGAGCAGCAGTCAAATTATGGCTGTCTTCTGCTCCCTTTGCCCTTGTCTTCCTGCAAAGATCAAGTACAATTCAGTCCTAAATATATAGGAATAATTTCACTTACCACTGAAATGCAGCAAGTGAATTATAGTGCGCAGCAAGATTTCAATTCAAGGCAGGATGCAAAACACACATTACAGGAGTACCTCCAGACTCCAAGTATAATTCAAGGTGTTAATTTTGCTCTCTAACACTCTCTGTAGTTTGGATCTTGGCTTTAAAAAGACATGTCTCTTTCCTCACATGCTGCCATGACAGCTGAGGTCAGCTGAGGTATTCGAGCTAACTGAGCCCAGATTAAGTATCTAGGACCAGCTGGCAGGGCATTCTCAGTGGACAGCCCTTGAATCTGGAACTCACTTCACCTTTGCACCAATGGAGCTGACGTCTGGTGTCATTAATAGACAATTTTCTGAAGAGTTAGTTGAAGGAGGTGGTTTAAGTCTGTGGGGAAGAGAGGACGATTTTGAGGATTTTCTCTCTCCTTATGGTTAGTGGATAAGAAGCTAAATGTACGTTTTACTTACATTAGGTATCTAAACCCTGACTTACATGTGATAGCGTGTATTTCATAAATAAAAAAGAGAGAGAACAAATAACTACATTTTGAAAACTATAACTGGTAAAATACCACCTCTCCACACGTTTTCAGCACAAGCTTTTCCTATGTGCAGCACCCTAACTGAGTTGTGACATTAATAACATAAACTTTGCCTGCATGCAGAATTTGTCCTGCAAAAGAAAGTTTACAACACACATTAGGATCTCAGAGTGTGTTATGACTGTACGCGCAATTCCTTGGAAACATATACATAGTAGGTAATTCAAAACAGTATATAAATATGTAGATATGTTTAGAAACATAATGGATGAAATTCATCCAGCCTGGCACAAAGCCAAAATAAAGCCAATTTGGGAAGGAAGTTCCCTACGTTCAGGTAGGGAGAGAATCCACCCACCCCAACACAAAGGCAGGTCACAAGGTTGCAAGAAAAAGCCCCTTTTCAACTGCTGCCTTTCAAAAATGTTTTGGCCCACTGAATCCATATCAAGGTCAATCCATTAGCTACACTTCCATCCTACCCTTCATGAGTTGATTAGGAGTCTCTTATCCTGGCAGAATATTTAGAAAGTGTAGCAATTCCCCTACAGGGTCAATCTGCCCATTTTTCCAGCTCTGCAGGGTCTAAGTAACAGTTAGGGGCTTGTATGGGACCCCCAAGTCAGAATTTCACCCACTGAGGATTATTCTCAATACTGTCTGCTTCACCTCTGCCATGCTGCAGACAAAAACCTGTGGCCAGACAGCTAATGAGCAATGACTATTCCTCTTCCACTTTTTTTCCTCTCCCTACCGTGCTCCCAATTATAACAAACACCCAAATAGAAATATGATTAACAAAGCGGTGCCAATTTTTCACCAAATTCATTTGCTTGTATCCCCGTCTCCTGCTCTTTGTCTATTTGCGTCATTAGACTGCAAGCTCCTGAAGGCCAGGATTCTCTCTATTCTGCACAATGGGGTCCCAATCCTGACTGCTGTTACTATGACTGCAACTGCATTACTGTACAGACTAATTATTACTGAAACATATGAGCATTGCTAACACAATGATAGGTCATCTTTTATAGTTCTCTAGTGGCATTCTTCAATGAGCTGCAGAATTCATATCCCTCATTACTGGATGTACACGTTGCGGCTGTTTTAGCATGCTTATAGATATAGTTTGATACAGCTGGGCTAGTTTACAACACACTTTGCATGCAGTTTAACTGTGGTTAGCTTGGTTTAATCAGTGCTTTTATATACAGTTAGGGCATGTTAATTCTGGAATTGTTTTATTCCTTTTGCAATCAAAATGTATGGGACATAAAAATCAGTAATGAGTTGGGTATACTGTGGGGTCTTCGTGGGCCACAAGGCTGGCTGTATAACAGCACATTGCAGAACCAATGCCAACCTGCTGCAAATTTGCTTCTCTTGATCTGACTGCCTAAAACTTCTGTTTACAGTCACAAATTTCCTCAACTGATGTGTGCAGGACCTGATACAGATCCCCACCCTACTTCTGGAGGTGAAACAACAACAAATATCCCATATTATCTCTATCCCAGCCTAAACTGATGTGCATCTCTGCACATGATATACATATAGAACAAATGTGTGGGATATTTTGCATATTGCTCCACCTTAGCCTGTCTTCTTTCCACAATTACATTGGCACAGAGGACTAGTATGTTAGTGATGTGAAAATCACACGATAAGCTTAAAGTGAATTTCACAAGCTGGTCCGTGAAACATTTTGGAAAACAGATTTTGAGAACTTAAATGCCTGAAATATTAGGGACTTCATTTTTATGTTAAATTTCTCTAGTGTTTTTTGTCATTTTCAGCCAGGATTTACCACTACATACATTCAGAGAAAGATTCATAGCTGCTTTCTAGTGGACTATTTCTGTCCCATATGCTTTCAGCACTCTTTTAATAACTACAAATAAATGTATAATTATCATCAGATGTTTCAGAATCATATAAATACTTATCCCTGAAATATTCTGAGGAAACATTATTGGCCTTTCTCATTAAGAGGAAAAGCCAAGTTTCTTTTCATCTGCAGTATTTTTGTTTAATTACAAATCCAGGAACAGGCCTAACTTCTGCCTTACATTTTTCTAAGTCATGATTAAATGGTTTGACTTTTTGCTTTTTTTTAATTATTATTTCTCCCAGCTTTGCTCCTTGTCCCACCCTTCTTGTTGCCTTTTGTAGGCTGTTTCCTCAGCTGATGGAAATTGCTAGACCTCTATTGACTTCCCTGGAGTTATGCTGATTTACACCAACTGAGGATCTGGCCTTATATTTTACATGTCTCTTATGGACTAACTACAAACTCCATCAGACCTATTAGACATTGGCTTACAATGGGAGGGATGACACTTCCTATTGCACAAAGGGAGACCATCTGCTGCTATTTTGTTTCAGAGGATGCACCTTCTGCATGCTGGTCTTGGTCTGCAGACCAGTGCAGAAAGTGAGAGCTGAACCATGAAACCACCATCTTTGTTGCAAGGGGTTGTCCCTGGTGTGCATAGAGGGAATCATTCTTGGGCTCCTAAAACTACAACTGTAACACATCTTTTTGTAGTGGGTGCAGGGGAGGAGTGAGACTCCTTGAGGGTCTTCCTCCTAAGCATCCACATCAGGGCATGTCAGAATCCTGCCCTATACATATAGTCATGGTAATACCTGGGATTCTATGGCGTCTTTCTCAAAGCATCTCAAAGGCATTTCACAAACATTAATAAACTGCTCCTCCCAACATCTCTGTGAGGTGCATAAGTAATAGTATACCCAATACACAGTTTAGGAAACTGCCTCAGAAAGAAGTTAAAGCCAAAGAAAGAGCCAATGGCAGAGCTGGGACTATGACTTAGGAGGAGAACTAGTGGCAAAAATTGTATTCAAATTTCTGAATTTTGGTGAATAGACAAAATTTTTGTGACATTTTTGTGAGGAAACTGTCCTGCTTCAGTGAGGCTCTCCCTTAGTGTTCCTAGAACATACTGTTGCTTAATCTTTTAGGCTGCATCTACACTTGTAAATTAGGTCGACTTAAGCTTGCTGAAATCGACTTAATTTACCCTGCATCTACACTACAGTTTCCTTAAGTCGACTTAAGGAAAATAAAGTCGACTTAATTAAAATTAAGTCTACATTATTAAACCTCGAAATAAGTCGACTTACGGCTTAAGTCAACTCCCTAGAGTCGACTTAAGCCAGTGTAGACGTGGGGTAGCCCTAAGTCGACTTAGGGATACCCCAGGACTACACCAATGCCCTCCCTGCCGGGGGGGGGGGGCACAGGGGAGCCTGGCATGCCCCACAACAGGGCAAGTCAGAGCCCTGCCCACCCTGCCCCTATGCCCTGCCAGGGTCCGACCCCCTTTGCCCCACTGAACCTATGTACAATGGGGCAAAGGCTGAGCCCCCTGGCACTGGGCAAGGGGTGCCCCCCCGCTGCTCCCGTGGACCTACTCTAGGTCCCCCTAGCTCCTAGAAGTCAACCTAGGCATCCAATGTGGAGGCTCTAGGTCGACTTTCTAAGTTCCCCCCAAAGTCGACTTTAATTTTAAGTGTAGACTCACTAAGTTGACTTAAAATTACAAGTGTAGACATAGCCTTAGAGCGTTAAAAAAGGTGGCCAGGATCAACTGTTAGCCAAGAGTAAGTGTTTTAGGGTTTCAAGACTTTAAACAGCTATGGAGACATGGTGTTCTGGAAGAACAAAACCAAGTGGCATATAAGATCACAGTCTCTCGAAGAGCATGTGAAACCCAGTTCTTTACATGAGGAATGAATTACTTGAGGAATTTTGGTTTCTGGAATCAAATCCCATTTGATCAAGGACTCTGTCAGTTGGGTCTGATAAGCCAGTATCCATCATCTGAAAGTGGAGAGTGACTGCAATAGCAGGATTTTTACCTGGTAAAGAGCTGGAATTTGAATTAATAATTGACTCACTAAAAGTTCCAGGCATTGCTTTACAGAAAGATCTGTGTCAAGTGTTGATTTAGCAAAATCATGATGGCAGTTTTAAAGCTCTTTTGTGGACAAATAGAATTAGACAGAGGCAAGGAAGTAGAAAAGTGAGGTTGGAAGGATGGAAATATATATGTGGAAGCGTATATGTATTCAATTAAATGTAGCATACACATGTTAAGCATTTTAAACAATGTGTTCTAAATGAATATTTGTCCAATTTAAAGCTATTCTGGTCTCTTGGATAAATATTTATTTTCCACAAATTTGCCAAAACACAATTTTATCAGAGAAACAGAACTGCTCAATCAAGTTCTCATTAACTCATATGAAAGATTTTTTTTAATCCAAGAATTAGTTGAACCAACATTTAAGTTGTGAAAGAAGAATGAGAAAATTCTAAAGGACAACTCTCTCTCCAGTTTGGACTTCTGCTTATGAATGTGCAATGGATTGCGACCACAAAAGAGGTCTATGCCTTGAGAGCATGAAAAACTATTTGTATACAGCCATCCAATTTGCATGTATACATCTGGGTTTTGCACACGCATGATGGCTGCATGCTCACTTCTGGAGTGCAATCACCTGTGTGTGCAAACACTGATGTGCAAATTCAGATGGTTAGTTGAAACTGGCTGAAAATGTGGCTGTCAGAGAAGTTAAATGCCTTTTTATTCCGCTTTTAAAGCTTGCTTCCCTTTCTTACACAAGGTGTGTTCAATTTAACCTTGAATTTATTAGCTTTTGCCAGTTTGTATCACAAATATAATGTTATTAAACAGTAACAGTACTTTTCTTCTGTATGTGTATGCAAACAAAATAGCACATGCAGAGTTATTTCTCTTAAGTATCTGGCAAGGCATATGAGTGACTGTTAGAAATTTTGACTTGGTTAAAACAAAATTTAGCTCACGTTAAAGCATCAAAGGAAATACTGATGAGGTCAAAGTAAATCCTCTGATAAAGCTGTAAAATCACCCCAGCACACAAACATGTCTGAATCCTACCATTAGGCTCTCATGCAGGCTGTTTCTCTGCAGCGAGCAATTAGCTGTAACCCTTCAGTGCTGTAACTGAATTTAGCGCTCAGGCTTTTAAGAACTGAAGTGACATGTACAAAAAACATTAACTGCTATATATAAAAGAATTTCAGTTCTACATCATTTTTTCTATATCACCACAGAAAGTATTTTGTGGGTTGGTTAGCCTGTCCACAAAGGAAGATCTCCATCGTTATTTTCTAGATATAATTTGGGCAAGTGATGTGGTAAATGGTTCTGTATATCAAGTGAATATAATGTATAATGTATATTTCACTTCCTTCTGTAAGTTTCACCCATAAGAGACTTTGCTTATGTGTCAAATGTGGAGACTTCAAGAGAAAAAAATGTTTGTGATTTTTTTTTTATTTGATTCTATGGATGGGTCATTAAAGCCTGTTTCTAGTTTAAATGCTTTCAATAAGAATCCAGAACTGAAAGGGTTAAGGTATGTTACTGCAGCAGTTATCAGCAGACAGCCATCTAACCTTTGGTACTTACAGGTATTTTATGGCTCTTGATCATATTATCAAATTCTTCATTAATTTTTTTGTATTTTTCTTCAGTGCGTGGGGTGAGAGCGTAAGAGGAGTCAGGATCGGGGCTTTCACAGCCTTTGTTTTCTTTCTTGTTCAATGCCTGCCAGGTTCAGAGAAATATCAAAACGTAAAAAAAATGAAAGGGAGCTCAGAGTACTTACACACAATCTTTGCCTGCTGATCATTAGATCAATATCTTCATTAATTTTTCTGTACTTGTCCTCAGACTCAGGGCTGTGACCTACTGAATCGTCTGCATCGGGGTCTGGACTGTCACACCCATTAAGTCCTTTCTTTCTCAACGTCTGAAATACATAATTTGGAAAGTTCAAACCTCGACACAAGCTGCAAGAGAAATTAAGGGATGTTATAGCACGGAAAACTGCCCAGTGGCTCAAGGCTGCTACATTTTACTTTAAGAAAAGAAAGTGAATATAGATCCTCCAGGTCAACATTATAGGGCTCCATTGCTAGTGGCAGACAACCAATCTGACTTCTTCTCTCTGAAATCAGAAATGAGGCAATAAACTATGGAAGTAAGCAGTCTGATAAAATGTCCTGTTCTACAATAAATACTTTGCACTGTAACTGATAGCGAAAAACATTTAAGATGTTCAGTGTGCAATTAGTTTCAACACAACATATTTATGCAGTTCAAATTTATGACTAGAGACATCAAAACAAGAGTACATTTAAACTGGAGTACCGCAAATGTTCCCCCCTACTCTAAATGAACAGGAGGAAGAAATGCAAACATCTTACATGGTTTAGGAATCTATGATCTTGACAGAACAAGAAGCAAGAGCATTTAAATTAAATCCTTGATTTGAATTTGACATAAAGGTTGACACTAATGATGCTCTGCCACTCCTTACACTTGATAGGACAAAGGGAAGGAGGACGTTGCTTATGCCGCGCTGATTAAGTGCTTCAAGGCACTGTGTTTGCTTTTTGTTGACTCTAGTTACAGTACCACAGTTACGAAGTTTTGAAATTTAATATACAAGGAAACACATTGTTAAAAGAGATGCTGGGTGAAAAGTCAAAACAGATGACTTGAAGGTTCAACAGCTCCAAGCAATGATCATAACCTTGAACATCAGCATCGAGTTGAGTAATTGAAAAAAAACATTCAAAAATTACTCAAATCACAAAACAACAATTTAGCACAAACACCTTGCCTCATATATTTTTTGTTAAAGGGTACACCTTGACAGATCATCAGAGAAGAGTCTCCTACCAGATTAAGTTGAAAATATATCAGAAGGAAACGTGTGAAATGCAGGAATATACATAACCAGCCTTTAGAGGTTTGTTCAAATTTTGCTTCACCAGCTCCTAGAGCAAAAAGATTGCAAAAAAGTCTTCTATTCGGATATCCAAAACATTATCAGGCAGCTATTTGAGGTGCACTTTGCTTTTAAGGGTATCTACTTTAGGGTGGGGTGAAGTGAAAGTCACATGATAGTCTCATATCCCTAATTGGCTGAGTTTCTCTCATCTGATCAGTAAAGGAAGTACTCCGCAGCTGAAACTGTTCTCTGGTATTTCAGGGTGCCTGCATCTCAACTGAGCTCTCTGCTTCAGCTAGAACAGTCAGAATCCCCTTTTTGACTATGGCAGTGACCCAGTGCATTATTACTTTTTGTAATTCCCTCAGATAGAGAAGTGAGCATTATTTTATATTTTGGTAAATATAATAATAATAATAATAATAATAATAATAATATCCTAAACCTTAGAAAGTCAGAGTTATTTTGTGGCATTTTAGAAGAGACCTACTGCCCTTTCCAGTTCTATTAAACCAGCAACTTATTGATGATAAACTGAGCCACGGGAATGGGAAGTCAAAGGCCTGACTAACAATTGAAATGTAAGCTGTTTGCTTCGTTTAATATAAATAACTAGAAACATTATGGGTGAACTACTCTGAGTGGAACAGTAAGTCCTGAGTTTGCCCTTCATATAAACAGGAACTCTCAACATATGTGCAATGTACTGGTGACAAAATCCACTATAAGGATCTTACTGTAGAATTTTTTTCAGGAAGTGTGAAATTCTGATTTCCACACACAAAGTCAAAGTGAACAGATTCTGGGCCTGGTTCAAAGCCCATATGGAAAGACCCTCATGGACTTCAAAGGTTTCAAGTTCAGGCTCTTTGTGAAAGGAACTAAGTCTTGGGGGATGGGGGGAGGGAGGGACACGACAAGATTCCACCCTTAACACATAAACAGGGTTTGGGATTATAATCTAGCCGTTCCCCAGCTGCTGTTCCAATCACAGACTAGAAAAATGTTCTCTACCCTTTCTGTGCTCGTGTTGCAGGGTTTCATGTGATTGGATCTGTGCTCAGGCCAGTGTCCCCTCCCCATCTTACCTCCAACGCCCTCTCCATTATGCTCATGTCTATGGTATTAAGAAATGCTCTGCTTCCTTCCCACCAACTCTTCCAAATGTAAAAGTTTAGGGGGCAGTGGGAGGGTACAGTCACTGGCATGGAGGACCTTGCATCAGTTTTGGTGAAGGAGTGGATTCCAGCCTAATATTGTCATTTCAACTGTTTTCATGATACAAAATGAAACCATTAGAGAACATATTAACATTTGAAAGGAAGCATAATTCTTTTAATCAGAGTTATAGTAGCCATCACAATTGACTGAACAGTGGTGGCCACAGATTTTCTCCGATGCTTACTAGAAGCACAAGTTTCTGTCCAAACTTCTGTCTGGACAAAGATCATAAAACTTATTGGCTCTACTCCCCACAAATTAAAGTTTAGTCCTTCATAGAGTAAAAGCTAAATCCTGCCCTGTGATGTGGAAGTAGCAGGTGGGATTGCAATCTAGACTGTTAGGCTGGAGCCTGGTTGACAAAGCCATCAGAGGTCCATACCCACCAGAAAACCTGTTCTGATGTCTTGGTGTCTGGCGAGGCAACAAAAACTTCTGCAAGTCCATTGCAGACAGGCATAAATCTCACAAACGTGAATGCTAGTCCTCAGCTTTCTGGACTGCAGTACTCAGGACAAACATCATGGTCCTGAGCATCTCTCCCATCTTCTCAAGCTCCCCAGCATAAGGCCTCCTCTCTTTCCTGCTCTGATTCATTCTTCTCATCTCCAAAAATACGCTATCCCTGTACTCCTACCTGACTATACCACTCAATCCCTGGAGGAGGACCCTCATCACAATCAGCTCCTATCTTACACTAATTTCTGCATCTCCAAGAGCAGAGCTGCTCTAGATTTGGTATCAGCTTCTCCTCCGTAGTCTCCAGTCTGTCACCTGCTCTCTGCTCTTGCTTGACCCAAGTATGGGGGCCAAATCCAGAAGTGAGGGGAGAAAAGACAAACCAAAAAGACAGACCAAAAGTGGGAGGTTGGTTCTCAAAATGGGATAAATGGGACTGTTTGGGATCCTCAGCAGGCCAGCGGCATGACATAGCTTTTCAGTGGCCAGGCACCATCCCTCTTTCATACCATATTAAACCACAGTATCCTCCCTCAATCCCTGAAAAATAGCTAGTCTGATGACATCATCCTGGAGATTAGATACTTTGCACAAGTTTAATGGCCATCTAGGGAGTTTTTATAGGATGAAATTAAACAATTGTAGATTGGATTGTATTACAGAGGATCCCAAACTAAATGCCAGTTATTTTTAAAAAAGAAAACAATTCATTTTGTGCTATAGAAGCATCACTTCTCCTAAGTAATTAACATATCTTTTAGTTTGCATTCCATATAACCCCAAAAGCAACCAGGGCATTTTAGCAACAAAACTGCTAAAGGAAAACTTCCTTGGCTGAAATCTCAAATGCCAGCAATTTAGTCTAAAACCTGCACTATAAACTTCTAAAAAGGGAAGTGCTGAAATAGTGCTAACTACCACGCTGTGAATGTGGCACAAACAGTTTTACTTTCATTACATTACAAGTTTACAGCTGTTTAAAAAAATACTGTACTACCTGCCAGATTTCACTCTACCAGGACAGTGTATAGTCAATACAGTCTAAAAGCTTATAGAGCAACCCTTCTAGACAGAGAAGATTCTGCAATAGCATTAATTTAGCTGGAAAGAGAAGAGGAGAAGGCCAGACTAATGAGTTGTGGACTTATGTGCTTGAGCTTCCCTCCCTTCAGCCAGCTCCATAACTTTCATTTGCTCTGCTTTTTGTTTTCTTTCTGCAGAGAACTGCCTTTTCTTCTCAATAGAGAAGCCAGTGTCCATTGCCTTCTTGGGCTTGAGAGGCTGCAGATACATTTGTTCTGAAAAGAGCCAATCACCACCTGGTATGTCAACTATGGAAATTCCAAAGAAAACACTTTAAATAAAGATAGGAACTAAGTCTGAAAGGTAACAAAGTCTGATTTTGTTCAATACATAATTCAGATTTTCCACACAGGAAAGATACCAGTTGATTTCTTTGCTTTATTGTTATGTGCTTTGGTCCCAATGACTTAATAATCTACTGCTGGACCAGCAGACATTTTCCTTAGAACATAATAATTAATCCTGTGATAGATTCTGGAAGGGGCCCCATACAGGACTCCCTATCTGATATCTCTATTACCAACCATGACTACCCACCCAGTCGTACGTAGTTCTGGCAAATTACACTGAAAATAATGTCCCCCTCTCTTTTCTGTATGTCGGTGTGGAAAACCTTCAAGCTATCAGTGACATGTGGTTTGCCCCCGCCTTCCCTCTTCTGCTCCCAATGACTATATACTCTACCTGGAGAGGTAAACAATAATCAGTTGAAATGCTTTTATATTTTGAACTGCCCTACTGCAACAGCCCTTCCAAGAAAGCCAGGCACATTTATGGAGACCCTGGGAAGAAGAAAACACACATACTTAAACTATGTGCTGCATTCATCTAAACATATTGCAACAGAAGCACTGAAGTCAGGAAATGTAGGGTGAAGCCAACCTTCATTCAAGTCCCCATACAGTATGATGAAACTTTTGATGCCATACAATTTGTGGTGCAATAATATAATGAAAGACATTAGTGAAATGATAAGTACAAAGACAAAGGGTTAAGGTTGCTATGGGAACTGTCCATCTGAATTCCCCGACTTCAGTGCAACTAACATCTCAAATTTTATTTCCATTACTGTAGGGTTTGGGTTTTTTTTGCCTTTAATAACAAACAGAAACTATTATGTTGGCACTAATGTATTTTAATTGTATGTTTAGGAGACTCAAATAGCACATTGTTACTCTTACTGTCATCTAATCTGCTCCAGACAAACAACTTTATACAAATACCCAAAATGGAACATTTCTTACCTTTGTGGTATAAATTATAAAATGCTTGTGTGGTTTAAGCTTTCTTTGAAGCAAGCTACAGAGCTATGCAAATATAGCTGTATTTCAATAACCACACATTAAACTCTTACTATGTTATTTTCACCTACGTGCCAAAGACAAACCATTGTCTAGTCCTTTACGTACATCCTCTGTCCTCTTCTTTTAAACTAATGCATAGAAGCTTTCTTTCCAGAACAATACGCCAACCACCTACGCTTGGAACTGCCTCCCACTTCTGTGTGCCAAGTGATTACTCTTCTCCTCTTTTGCATACCTCTTCTAATCACATTTTTTGTGGAACCAAATAATGTGGTAAACCTTGCCAATGGTATGTGCTCCTCTTTGCTTTTTAACTAACAACTCTTGTCTGCATGTTGGGTTGTAAGTTCTTCTGGGCCAGTTCTATTCAAGTTCTTGTAATGTGCCAATCAAATAAACAATTCCCAACCAAAATGAAGCATGATGCGTTGACACAGCACAGGTAAGGTAGAATTATTTCATTTTCCTGGAGCCATGATGCATCATTTAAGCATTCACCCATGCTGTGGGTGACAATGAGTCACAAAGTCCCAGGGGAACTATTGAAGGGTCTGAGTTCTCGGAGACAATTCATTGTCCATTTCCATGGAGTGTAGGGGAATGTACCTCCTTTGGAAAGTGCAGCTTTTTCATTCCAGTCGGTGAGGAAGCTAGATTTTGTACCTGGGGACGGGGGCAAGGAAGAGGCATGGTTCATTAATGGTGGGCTGGAGAGAAAGCCTGCCCCACATTCACCCAGCAGAGGAGGATCCTGTCCTGCAGCCCTGGGCCAGGCTCCCCTCTTTGTGCATTATGTCCTGGTGCATGGAACTGTAGAGCCATTCAGAGTTGGCCCGACCATCCCTCTATTATGATTCACGGGATGCTGGTTCAAGCTTCAGTGAGTGGTGCTGCAACATGGAGCACGGATTGCTTAAGGATGGGTTCGCTCTCCAGCCCTGTGTGAAAATTCATGTCATACATCTCCTCTTGCCAATTGCATATTATGCTTGTAACAATACCATACATACATCTGAAGCCTGCTGAAAGGGGGATGGTTGCCCACAACACTGTCCTTATAAGCTAGACTACTGCTTCCAGTGTGTCTGCCCAACTTTGGGACAGAAAGGTATGTCTGTCATAGAAGCCCGGTCAGATCTCACCAACACCTCCTCCTTGCTCTCTTAGAGGCAACTTGTGCCTCTGACAGTCCTCGGAGGGAGCAGTTTTTGCAGTGATTGCTATTGCATTTGGCCCTTTCATGGAGGATGCATGATGAGGAAGGCTCCTTGGCTGCGTCTACACTGGTAAATTAAGTTGTTGACTTAATTTACCCTGCGCCTACACTACAGTTTCCTTAAGTCGACTTAAGCAGCTTGCTTAAGTCGACTTAAGGAAAATAAAATCTACTTAATTAAAATCCCCGTGGATCTCCCCTAGGCCCCTCTAAGCCCCTAGAAGTCAACTTAGGAGTCCAGTGTGGATGCTCTAGGTCGACTTTCTAAATTCCCCTTTAAGTCGACTTTAATTTTAAGTGTAGACTCACTAAGTATTAGTTAGTTAGTTAGTTAAAGTCGACTTAAATTAACAAGTGTAGACATAGCCCTTGTGCCCTGCACACTCAAGCAGGGACCAGACACGCACCACCCGCTGTTCATTTTCATCCACTCATAAAACACTTTTTTATTTGGTATTGGGTTAAATTAAGCAGAGCAATTTTGGGCTTATGAAAAAATACAGAAAAAGCATACATCAGATTCATGGATCTTATCTTAATAAAAGTAAACAATGTATCTTTCTGGATTATCCAACAAGCAACCAAAACAGACCACATGAGGAGAATGTCATAAACCTTTGTATTATTTCTGCTAAATCATGTCCAGATACACTATGCTCAGACAAACGAAGTTCATGTTTATTTCATAGTACATCCAAAATGTTCTTAGTCTCGATTATTATATTTGTAAATTATTTTTATATTCATTTTAAATCTGAATAATTTCTGAGATCTTAAGTAACATATTTCCTTATCCCTTAAGCTTAATTTGAGATTTCAAGCTGAGCTCTTGTCATACAATAAAAGGCTATAAAAAAGAAAAAAATACCAGACAATTGGCTTAGAATTCTTACACTAACTCTCAATTGACAAGATCACATTTCCCAGGCTTTGACAGAACACACAGATGACATCCTGGGGCTCTGCTCGGGTCTGAGTTTAGTCACCCTGGAATTCATCTGGGGCCACTGAAACTGGAGAGAGAGAGTGTGAGAGGGAGGGAAGAAGAGGGAGAGCACAAGTGATCTGAAAACATGCGAGTTGGCTTCTCATTCTGTCAGAGCTCAGCAGTTTACAATCTGACACGAGGCTACATCACTAGCCATCAGCAATTTTACTCATCCTAGATATCCACACCTGTCAGCGGGTCTGCACCTGTTGTCTAATTTGGCAAAGGCCAAATGACAACAGCCAATCGTAACTGCCTGTGCTGCAACATGGCCATAGATGGCTTTTTCTGTCATGTCTCTGCTGATTGGAGCTCCTAATCTCTGTGGATTTCAGTAGTCTGCTTTTTGTGCTTGTAATATTGTTACGATTTTCAGCTCTTATCTGGATAAAGGCTGTAAGAATATAACTGTTACATTTTGTATACATGCTCCCTTTATTTACCAGCTGTCATTTTTATTTATTTATTCATTCATTTACATTTTTGTCCAAATCTAGATCCACACAGGACAAAGCTTTTTTTTTTTAAATCTCCATCCTCAAAACAGCTTCCACTAACTATAACACAACACTAGACCCAAACTGACTATTTCCAAAGTGTGCTATGTTGGGGCACACACACAAAAAAATGCCGTATTTATTTTCACACAACATTGATATTTTTAAACAAGAAATGTATATATTCAAATTACAGAGCAATTAAATCTATGCTGTAAAGATTCATTGGTATCATTATGATAGCATTTTAACTGGGATCACAGCATTCATTGTACTCTTACTGATCTGACAACAGTCAATGTCAATGATAGTTCCAGTTTTTTAATATTTGTAACCTTTGACAACTTAATCTTGGACAAACCCAATTAATTTTTAGATGTTAGTAACCAATTATTTTTCAATGAAGTAAACACAATTTTAAAAATAGTGCCTACAAATGAAGTGCACTTTCAAAGCCAGCTCAGTTATGAAAATATGGTGCTAAGAATAGTGCCTAGAGAAGGAGTAATCCAGGGGTGTTGTGTGTTAAGGATTGAATTGTTACCATTGCAAGCAATGTGCCCATCTGGAGATCACATTACCAAACTCTGTGCTTCACTCTAAAAACCTCCACAATTATTTTGTGAGAGGACTTGTAGAGGAGAATTTCTGCAAGTTCTGGGGGGCAAGAAAACAGAATAAGGGTGGAAAAACTCTACATCCACATTCCCACTGTACCCTGCCACCCTTTTTATCTCCCAGGTGGCCTTTAAAGGAAGCAGATATCTACTCTCCTGGAGAATATAAGCCAGTTCCCCAATATAAACCAGTTCCCCAATTGGCACAAAGCTTACAAACAGCTCTCTGTAGCCCCCTGCCCACAGTGAGCCCCAGACATTGCGGATATGCCAGGAGGATAGCCCTTTACACCAGGAGCCAGAGAGAACTCTCAACAGTTTCAGAATACTGGGAACCACAAAGGTGGCCCTTTACGTTATCTTTGCCACCTCACTGCTTTCATTTCTGCTCTAAATACATCTCAGCCAGAATATAGAATTGGGCTCATTCTTTACTTTATTCTTTTCACCCTTATTCTAAATAATAGTCTTGCTTACATGGCACCTGTGAAAGGTCTCAAAGTAAAAATTCATTAAAAATACCTGATTTTGTGTAAACTTAATCTAGATATGCTGTTATAATGGGGAGCAAAGTCTGTACGGAGAATTCTCTGTGGTTAGCCTTATTTGAAATAGAAGAGGATATTGCGTGGCACATAGAAAATCTGAGGTTTTGTTAAGTTTTACTGCAATGATAGCATGAATATATGAAAGGAAAGCAAAACATTACAGATGTTTAGCAGAATCAGGTCAGTTTTGTCAGGGAATATGAGGACCTTACAAAATAAACACTTCAGTCATTAACAAATTGATTGTTAATCTCTCTCTCCACCTTTTTCTGTCTCTCTGGCTGTTATTTTCCAACCTCAAACTGGAGCAGCACTCTCAACATTTTCATCTGTGTCTAAATTAGGAGAAGAGGGAAACATTGGGTGATCTCATTTACATCGGAGTAAATCTGGAGCAGCTGTATTGAGTTCTATGAAGTTACTCCAAATTTTCTTTTGTATTACTAAAAGTTGATTACATCTGTGTTACTAACTCTTCACATATATAATACATGAAATTTGTAGACCTAAATATAAATAACCATAGAAAAAAAGAACTGTTTTATTCAAAAACAGCTGATCGTTTTTCATGACATAAACAGGAATCTTTAATCCCCAATTCCACATGAAAGATACTCGGCAAATCTGAAAAACCAAACCATATATTTTATAAAAGAATATTTGTCAGTGAGCACTTATTTGCATACAGATGGTACGCATATATCACCTATCATTCCGAAGGATCCTACAGTGCTTCTAAGAACTCTATGGGGATTACATCACTATCCATCAAAATGCAACCACCTCTGGGGTGGAAATATAACAGTCATCCTTTGTAAGAATGCACGATCTGAATGTGTTTTCAGGACAGGAAATAATGTATTTAGCTGAAATTGGTGGATAGATTATAATCACCAGAGATTAAATTTTCCTAGGACTGTGGAGCAAATAAAAGTGCCATGGAATCTTTGATGACTACAACAGTTTGGTTTTGGATTTCATCTGAAAGACAGCATCTCTAACACCAGTGTGTTGGGGAACTGGTGCAATACTGACTCAGCAGTGAAAATGCCACCCACTGAGACACCAAAACCACTTCCTGCAGGACCTGGGTTTTCCTTGGAGGTCTCGCATAAAAATAATGATTGTATCAATGTTAGGAACAGACTTCTCTTTTGAAGAATTTGCAAATTTATGTTACAGTGGATCAAATTACAGAATATTAAATAAAGATGTTACTGATATGACAAGCAGCAAACACCTCTGAAAAGCTGTGCCTTTCAAAGGCAAAGGAAAACGGCCATTTATTTCTGTAACGGTATAATTGCTTCATCCAGTTTTAAAATGTACAAATCATTATTATTTTTTCAAAACAATGATTTCTTAAAAATGAAAGGCAGTTTGATCCCTTTGAAGGATCTGGGCCTTATTGACCAAAGAAATACTAAGCCAGCAACTTGTCAGTTTGCTGACACAGTTATGTTCTAACCTTAGGATACACACACGTATATCCCATTTATTTCAGTGTGTGTATTCGCATATATGCGGGGAGAATTTTGTCCACAGTTTTTGAAGCACTTAGCAGATGGCTGAGAAAAGATGCAGATTTTCATAGCTGTTTTAAGATCTGTTATCTATTAAGATTTTCAGTTAATTTAATAATGTACATTAACTACACTTCACACAAATGTTTCTAGTATATAATAGAACTTATCTTTAAACAGCTATTAAAGTCTCTAGACCATGACATGCATTCATCTGCTCACTAGCACTGTTTCTGTTACAACCAATGAGCCGGATCATATTCTCCTATGGAAAATCCCAAAGGAGAGGTGCAATACAGCTGGAAACTCTGCAAGCTGAAACATGCAAGACTCTTAACTAAACATTTATTGAGTAGGGAGGTAATAGGGGATGTTGGCCTCTGGAGGGAGACAGGGTACGGCTCTCTGATTCTGTGGCTTTCTTAGAGATCCAGCCCCCTTCACACGATTCCCCTCCAGAAGCATGACTCCTTCAGAGATACTGCTACTGACACCATTCTCTCACCCAGCAAAAAGAGAGAATTCATGGACAGATTTTAAAAAATCCTCCTGGCCAATTGAGGAAGCTTTGCAAAAGTCATCCACTGTTGCAGAATCTGTTGCCATTAAAAAAAGTTGCTAGCTCTTACGGATACAAAGGTAAGCTTTTTAATCGGCAGGATGGGTGGTCCAGTGCTCAGGGTACTCACTTCCTCCTCCAAAACCTTGGGTTCAATCCACTCTTTCCCTAGGGGCTTTGTGTGTGAACTTGGCCAAGTCACATAGGCTATGTCTACACTTACAAAAGCTAGTTCAAATTAGTGAATTCGAACTAATTTTAGTTAGTTCCAATTAACTAGCACGGCCCCACTAGAATGCTAGTTCGAACTAGCCATGTCCATGCAGTGCCCTTAATTCGAACTAATGAAAGCCTAGTGTGGCCAAGGCTTTAGTTAGTTCAAATTAAGCTTCCTTAATTCAAACTGACTTGCAAGTGTAGACATAGCCATAGAGCTAGATTCACAAAAGGACTTCCATGCCTGAATACCAGAATCAAGCACCTGTAAGATTCACAAAATTCCCACTTATTGGCTGCTGAATCCTATAGGTTCCTAAACTCACTCAGTACCTACGTCTTTGCAGTAAAAATTCCCTTGTTGCCTGCTTCTGCCTCTGTGCACTCAGACTGCTTCTGCCCTCAAGCCCAGTGCATAGCATGAACCGGTGGAAGATAGGCGTTCCTCTACCTAAGTCTCTTGTGGGGCCCGAACCACTGTTTGTACTTAACAAACAAGGAATCTGGTGGCACTTTTAAAGACTAACAAATTTATTTATCGCATAAGCTTTCGTGGCAGAAAATCCCACTTCATCAGACATGCGATAAATAAATTTGTTAGTCTGTTAAAGTGGCACCAAAACAAACAAGGAGTCCTGTGGCACTTTTAAAGACTAACAGATTTATTTATTGCATGAGCTTTCGTGGGAGAAAATCCCACTTCATCAGATGCTTTGAAGATGGGGAACTTACCGAATGGGAAGCAGTTAAATGCAGGGAAATGTATGTATGACACAGGATCAACCTGTGTCAGGATCCTATGTCATACATTTCCCTGCATTTAACTTCCTCCCATTCTGTAAGTTCCCCATCTTCAAAGCATCTGATGAAGTGGGATTTTTCTCCCCTGAAAGCTCATGCAATAAATAAATTTAAAAATGCCACAGGACTCTGTTTGTTTTGCTGACCAAGACTAACACGGCTACCCCTTTGGAACTTGTCAAAGTGGCACCAGACTCCTTGTTTGTTTTGCAGAACTAGACTTACACGGCTACCCCTTTGGAATTTGTTTGTGCTTAGAGGCCAATTTAGCAGCTTGGACCCCATTTGTGAACTCACACAAAACAGCTGGCGGAAGGATGGGAGAGGAGAGGATGCAAAGCTCCCTTCCTCATAAGTTTTATGCCATCTGGAGATCCAAGATCAAGTTGCTCTTCTGCTAATGGGCAGTAAGAGATTTGTACAGGAATCAGGTGACTACTGTAGTCACTGGGCTATGGAATATTCTGACTGGGGCAGGGAGGCCCTCAATCTCTCTGGCTCAAGCTGTTCCACTCTGGCTAAGTACTTAAAAGGTCCCTGGAGAAGAGACTGAATCCTGGGTCTCTCACATAGGGGCCCTAATCACCAGTCTACAGAGTCATTCTCTTGCTTATTTTTGCTCTCTCACTCTGGACCAACAACTCTGATTTAACCCACAGTGCAAAACCATCAACATAAGAGACTGAGGGAGCTCTGATCTCAGAATATTCCATAGCCCAGTGCATAGGGTGCTCATGAAAGAAAGGACAGAGCCCTGTTCATTTCCTTTTCCCTCCTCCCCTGGTGAGGGGGCTTGAACAGTCTTCCACATCACAGATGAATATCTTAACCGGTGGGCTAAAAGTTAGGAGGGAGCGCTGCTTTATTCCCTCGACTCCCCCAGTTTTTTTGCAAAAACACTGTAGGTGCATAACTCCAAGACAGCATTTGCAGCTGAGACTCCCAAGCAGAGGGAGGTGCCTCCTTCCAGCCTGGACTTAGGTGTTGAACTCCCCTTGTCTTGGCTAATTTAGGCAAAGAGCCGTAGAGTGCTGGCTTTTGTGAATCCCCTTCTAGAGAGCCTCTCTCTCTTCTCTCTCATTGCATAGGAAGCCGAGGTGCCTAACTCAGGCTTTGCAAATCCCAGTGATGTTCTAGGTGTTTAAAAGTTAGGCCTGGTGACACTGAACATTATTATGCCTACATTATTTTGTGAATCCAGCTCTTGGCTTCTGTGTTCCATCTGTGTTCCCCCCTCCCCACCCGTTCCCCCATCTCCAAAAACGTATATAATAGCACTTCCCTACCTCACAATTGTAGTGTAAGATAAATACATTTAAAAGATTGTGAGATGGAAAGCAATTACGGCAATGTGGACCATGTAAGGACCTCAGTTGAATTCCCAATACAAAGCTGGGCATGAGCCAATGCAACAGTGTCTTGCTAAATCTGCAGAAAGACAGTTCGAAAGCTCCTGAAGCTCTTGGCTTTGTTAAGTAGAAGCTGGCTAACATTAGCAAGATATTGATGGTGGCCACTGTGGTTATTCTGAAGCCTGTAGGTAGCAAATAAACTGCCAAGAACCAGGTCAACTTCATCCTATTAATCCTACTTGGGAAAAGAGATCAGCAACAGAAGTAGACTTGGGATCTATTTGCAGAAAGCAGGACAGAGAACTATTTAATGGTGTCCCTCCCCATAAAAATTGAAAATCAGGCAGCCCATTTTGCTGTGGAACTTTTTAATAGAACTTGCCCCTTTCTCCACTGCGGGAGGAGGGGAAGTGAAGACCACTGCCTTCCTAAGATGACTGTAAATAAAGGGGCAGGGGAAGATTCTAGACTTCTTGGAAGCAAATGAATTCTGTGGCAGGGCTAAGGTGAATCCAGTAAACCACAGAGAGGTTGGTAGTGTTTCATGAAAATCCAAAACCAGGGCATCTCTCCCCTATTAGAGCTACAGTGCGAAATGTTTGCCCAGCCCCAGTAGCAAATCCTTTATTGCACCGCTGTCAGACTGATTTACTTCCAGAAAACTAACTCCTTACCATGGATGCACTTCAAATCAGAACTGTCAAATCTTGTTATCTGCAGGGGGCCTGACAGTTCAAGGGTTCTGCTAATGAAGCCAATTAGGTGGAACCCCCCTATACCTGCCAACATTTGAAAGCTATTAATGGAGACATCTGGAGAGAGAAAAATAAGAACACACCTTTTAACTCTTTTGAACTACACTGGAATAGGAGAGATTTTTAGAAGGATAGAATGGGAAAAGGATCAATGCTTTGCTGAAAAATCAGGAACCATCCTTCCTAAATTAGCATTTAGTCATCTGATACAAACTAATAGCTATAAAGAGCTGAATTCCCCCTCCCCCTTCTCCTCCTAATTCCCTTGCTGAAGGGAAGAGACTTATTCCAGGAAAGAAGTATAGGCTACCTAAAGTGGAGCAGCGCAAGTCACAGGATTAAGACTTGGCTTTTAGGTTCATAAGACCTGGTTCTGTTCTTGGCTTTGGCTACCTATATGCCTTTGGTTAAATCACCTCATTTGCTTTATCTACAAAATAATATTTACCTACCTTTGTAAAATGCTTTCCTTTCTATTGATGAAAAGCGCTAAGTCTGTTTATGCAATTGAGAGAATTGTTATTCAGAAGTTAACATCAATATATATGGGATAAGAGGAAATTTAGAGATCAAATCTCTTTTCATATATGCTGCAAAAACATAGTTCAAATGCTAAAGCTCATATTTATAGCTGTTGCAGACAAAATCATAAAGATGCCATTTTATTAGCATCAGCAAGAACTATGTAATAACCGACCCTTGGATTTCAACAGCTCAAGTATAATTTGAGTGTTTTTAAGTTTTGTCACGTTATATCCATGATCCTATTGTAGTAAACTATACATATTTTAAACACAGCACACTCCATTAGTAATTGCTTGTCTGTCAAGATTTTGATCTCTTTTGAGTCAATCTATAGCAGCTGTGTGTTGTTTAAAATACTCATATTGACTCTTCTATAATTTGCTTCCTTTGAACAGTCCTGTGTGCTATAATGTTGGATCAAAGAAATAAATGTATACTTTAACAACCCAAAGTAAAGTGCATGCACATTTTTATAACAGTGCACTATAAAACGTAATTATAGTTGTCTATAGATCACACAGGATGATATAAATAAATGAGTTTGAGTTTTTTTTAATGCAAACATATCCAATACATCAAAGATTTTTCCCCTTAAGGCCAGTCCCAGTAGTGCAAAGACATTAACAGACCATTTAGAATAAACATGGTACAACTTCTTTTACTAGTATATTTACTTCATTAATCGCTGACTGTATTAAAAATCATCATATTGAAACTAACAATGGAAAAGAAAATGACCCCATCAGGGCAGGTTTCTAAAATATAACATCTAGAAAATATTGATTCAACAGCCCTCCCCCTTTATTATAAAAAGTATTTTTATTAAAAAAATGAATATTTTATACATAAACAGTTATAGTTAATTGTTTACCACAAACATTAATTCACAATTGGTCACTGAACTTATGATTAAAAACGTGGCATAACAAAGCAAACATATTTGAGGGTTTACATGGCTGTAAATTTGATAACTTACATTAGTTTCATTTTTGTTTTATGTATGCCGTATCACAAGCATCTAGAGGCCTCTCTGAATGTGAGGCAAATGGAGTCCAATCGATACCAGCTACATAATACATAAAGGATGGTTGGTAGCAAATAAATAAATAATTAATTGGAATCTATTTACTGTAAGAAAGAAGAAATGTCAGCATACTTTGTAGTTTAGCAGAACTTTGGTGAGACCATCCTCTCTGCATGCAGCCCAGAATAAGAGAAGGTGTACAGATGCATTGTTGCAGTGGAGTATAAGAAGTGCTGTGTTCCAGATTGAGCATTTAAGGGTATGTCTACAGCACAATAAAAACTTTTACACTGCCCGTAGAGCCCAGGTCAACTGATTCAGGCTACTGGCTGGACTCGGGCTGAGGGGCTAAAAACTGCAGCGTAGTCATTAGCGCTCTGAAATTCAGCCCTCGCATAGGGTTCGAGGGCCTGGGCTGCAATTTCAGCCCCACAGCCTAAGCCTCACAAGCCTGAATCAGCAGATCCAGGACAGCCATGGCTGTGCCTCAGGTATTGCTGCTGTGTAGATGTGCCCTGAAGGCCTTGTGGTGGGCTAGCAGTCAGGAAAGCCATGACTCCACTTACTCTCCTTTCCTCTTCAGAAACACGCTGCCCTGTCATTGCCAGAGGAAGAATCGCCTGTGCAGCACCCATCTTCCTCAAGAGTGGAAACTGAAGGTGTGGTCATCTCCACAGAGGTGGGCAAGGGAGATGAAAATCCTTGTTTCCCTTTGCAGATATGTAAGGGCTAGCCATGTTCTATTTAGGGCCTGATTCTGTCACTATTACTCACACTGACACTACTTCAGGAGTAAGGCCCAACTCCTAAATACTTTGACAAATACTTAATTTTACACGAGAGTAGTCCTGCTGATTCCGAGAGGCTTGTTTACCTACATAAAGATGAGCACACTTTGTAAGTATTTGCAGGATTGAGGCCTAAGAATGCTACTCACTGCATGGAAAGGTGGCAGAAATGGTTCTTTAAAAACAGACAGACATGGTTTCACTTAAGCTTGAGCCAAAGCTTTCTGAAATAAATGGAAAGTTCTGTTGAATTCAGTGGGCACTGAATAAGGCCCATAATTAATTCTGGGTGTTGGATTTCCATATCAGAACTATTTAGCACTTTAATAATTTCTTGGGTTATTTTATAAAACTATATGGTAGAGGCAAAGAGCCCATGTCGGTAAAGACTTACACACTCATCACCTTTACTCTCATGTGTACGTTTCTGAAAAGGCTATTCATGCAGAGCTCAGTATCAAACTTCTCAGCTCTACACTGACTGAGGGTACTCAACATCTTGTAGAATCTAAGTACAACACTATGTTTGGGGAGGGACGGCGATGTTTAGTAGCTTGAATTAAGAATGTTTGCGACTTAGCAGAAGATATGGCATTTCTAGTTCTGATTAATAGTATGAAGTAAAAGCTCAGGTAAATAACTACATTTTACAAAACAGGGATGTCTTAATGATGAAAATGAAAAATGGGTTTGCTTACAAAAGCCTTTGTCTCTGGAATGTAGCTATAAGTAGCTCACTATCTAGGTTGAAAATGGTTGTGCAGCATCCTGTGCCCTATTTTTCCATGCTTGCAGTAAAGATACAATATGGGAATTCAGCCTTGGTAATTACTAATACACCACCCAGACACAATTACACCCTGTGTACTGCATAAAGGAATCACTTGTGGTCTGCCTCCATTACAAAGAGCAGTTGGGGGCCAACATGCAAGAAGACAAAATTCTTTACAAGAAGGAAGGAGACCAGAAGAGTTGATCTACACAGATACAAGGACCTTGATTCTTCTTGCAGTGATTTAAGTCCCCTTCCATCAATTATCGTCTTTTGTCTCCAGAGCCTTATCACCAGCAGCTTTACAGGAACTGAGCAGAACAATACTTAGGCCCAAATAACCCTGTGAACTGTGCTGACATTTCCACACCCTGTTGCTGTGCTTGTGTAGGGTATTCAAATTCCTTAAAAAAATCTCCCCCACCCCTCTCCCAAAACAAAATTCCCAACTGTTTAAATTTACCTATTCCAATCCTTCCCTTCCCCCTGTAAACCCTCTTTCCTAGCATAACTGTTCATTGCTGCCTCACACACTCTAACCCTGCAGTGATGATGTAAGAACTTCAATAGAACAAAATAGAAGAGAATCTGTTTACTCTAAACCCAGAGTTCTCTACATATAAAGCCCCTGCTTGACAAAACTTTTAACACATTTTCTAACCTGTTAAAAAAATTCCTAACCTGTGAGTACTGGATACATGAAGAGTTACAAGATAAAGGCCTAAATAATAAAAAGATATATCACTTAAATTAGTGTAATTGTTTATTTACATACAGCAAATATTAATTCATTGATTGTACATGGAGGAGAAATTTTCTCTCACTGATATCTGCAAAGTTTTGAGGACAGTCATAAGTCTGCAATAGTGATATATGTCAATGTTTTTTTTTTCATTGATGGTTACTAGACATGTAACATTTTATGGTATTTCTTAACAGGACACCACACTCATTGCTCATCTGAAAATGTATTTAAAAACACCATGGAGAAGGAGAGGGGGAGGGAAGGACCCTAGGAAAGGCAGTTATTTTTGACAGCAAGTCAGCTCCTGTGAAACAACGTCCTGTCTTTCAGAAAGTGTTTACGATCTATGAGAAAAAATATATCCTTGGGCTAAAATGTTTATTGGCACCTAGCAGTCTGAAGAGAGCAAGTCAGGCCTGTGGTTTTTTGAGGGCACTTTATCATTGCCTGCATTCTCAAAGGGATCTCTGAATGAATAGAGCTGGATTACTCAGCCTTCTATTCCACGCCTATTCCTCTCCATTTTCCTTGGCAAGGCTGAAAGCCAAGCTATTTTTAGTTAGGTAGTCTATTTTTAGACAACTACCCATTAAGAGACACTAGTTAGGAGAAAGAAAGAAAGAAAGAAAGAAAGAAAGAAAGAAAGAAAGAAAGA
>ML685830.1:6458853-6514269 GCA_007922175.1 Pelusios castaneus
AGAAAGAAAGAAAGAAAGAAAGAAAGAAAGAAAGAAAGAAAGAAAGAAAGAAAGAAAGAAGTGGGAGGAGATGAAACTTCACTTTCTCATATTGTAAAGCAAGCACTTCAACCTGTAACTCCAGGCATTTTGGCTGCTTCCAATCTTGGAAAAATAAAGAAAATTCAGAGTTCAGGGATTTAAAAATAAACCTACCCTCTGGCAAACAGACCAAAATGCAACAAGCTGTTACTATGTGAAACAGTGACTACAAAAACAAAGAACATTCTCCAGTGACTAGATTGGGAGAAAAACTCTGGAGCGATTAGGTTATAAGAATGTTACACAGGCATGTAAGATTTTTCCAGCTTCTCAGCCAGATATATCGTGTTTTGAAGAAAGAAACAGGCATCGGTGAAACAGAACTAATAGTCTGCAACACAGATTTAAAGTCCCAGTTTTACTTAAGAAAAGAATCATGAATCAAGTATGAATCATATTTATATTGCAAACATATTTTTCACATTTATTCTCGTAGTATTTTCACAACACTAACATCCAAACATTTACAGAGATGCTTAACTCAAACATTTTGAAAGCAATTAGTAAGAGTGAAAAAATAAAGGGAAAATAAAAGGGGCGCCGCCAAATTTATAAGGACAAATCCTTATCTGGTGCAAATCACCATAGCTCCACTGAAGTCAAGAAAACTCCTCCAATTTACACCTGTTTAGGATCAGGCCCATGTCTTGCATCTGTCATTGCTTCAGACTCACCAAATACACCTTCAGGAAAAGAGGAATCTTTAAAAGTGTTTTAAACACAGTTTTCCAATGTCAGACTTGCACAGTTTGTCACATGTTGATCTCTGTCAACAGATTTGGATTCATCTGCAAGTTATTATCTGCTTCCAAGAAAAGGCGTTATACTAAACCTGCACCAAAAAACAAACAAACCCCATCTAGAATCACTAACAAATCCAGAGCACTTGAATTTTTCTGTCAGGCTCTCTTTCTCTGCCTCATGCAAAAATACTCTATCAGGCAAACTATTTTACTATTATTTGGGACCCTTGAAGATTATGGAATACACTGCATAGAAACCACCCATTTATGGAGAAATCATAATAATGAACTGGTCATTTTTGAAAAAAACAACACATTATACAACTTGCCCTTAGAGGTATTATTCCCCATATTGGATTCAGGTTAAATACATTCAAAGAAAAGTAAAAGAAGGCTAAATTCTTAGCTACTCTTATTCCTTGTGGTAGGCCTCAAAGCCTCTTAAAAAGCCTTCATTTGGTTCCAGAGCAACAGTGGAGATCTTGACACAGGTTGGCTGTACACCTCTTGTCTGCTGCAGAGATCTTCATAGTGAGTACACTATGGGTCATTAAATCACTTGTCAAAGGTCACCCAGAACTCCTCTGGTAGAGCTGGAACTAGAGCACAGGTCTCATAAATCCCAATCTGATGTTTGTGCCACTAAATCACACTGCTTCCTTAGAGGACATTAACTCTTTTTGTTGCCTATCAAGCTTACTTTATATTTAGTGGGCCAGATCCTCAGCTGGGTGTAGCTTCACTGATTCTAGTGGTGCTATGATGATTTACACTTCTATGAATCTGGCTCAACCTATATTTCACAGTTTGTTTGTATACAGCATTCTGTTATGATGTCAAGAGAAGAAAATGCTCTTATTACATACACTCCAATATCTTTCCTGTTTCTTTTCTGAAAACGGTAGATTTACATATTTATGGGGCTTATTTACCACAAATATACAGATCAGAGTCTTAATTGATATCAAGAGGCTTTCAAAATCGAATTAACCTCCCAGCTAGTCATTAACTCTGTGACCTTTAGAAATAATTGACAGAGGCAATTTTTCCCCCGTCATCTCATTCGTCAGGGGTGCCAACGGATCCACTGCTCGGCTGTAAGTTTTGATAGGGTACTATATAATAACTCTAACAGGAAAATGGTATTGTAGCATTTCTTTTCGACACAACATACTGTCCATGCATCTTGTCACATGCATACAGGTCCACCAGCCTAATCATCTCCAGCTTTTTGATGCACTGAAGCCACACTGTCTTAATACTCAAATCCTTGCACTACCCCACACCAGATTTAATAGCATTTCACTGCTGTTAACACTATGTTGCTGATTATGTTAAAAGCCAATTAGATTTTATATTTAAGAAAATATTGTACCTTATGGACTTACAAAGTGTGCTTTTTTTTTTTTTGCACCACACCTACCATTACTATGAATTTCTTCCCTTTCAGAAATGATCTTTGACCCTTACAATTTTAACATCATATCATATAACCACAGCTCTGTGTGCTGTAAAATACACTAGATGTGAAGGCTGCAGGAAGAGCTCCATGTGTTCACAATCTGAGCTCTCTCTGATTAAGTGGAAAATGCTGCTGCAGTTGGCACACATCTCTCTCCAGCTATGCTCACTGCATTGCCCCTGTCCAATTCCACAAGTCCACGAGGGAAGGGAAGATTTCTACCAAAAGTGAATTCATCAGCAGTTACCAGAACTGTTGAAGACATAGGGCCCTTGGAAAAACACATTTAAAAGACTGTGCAAAGTTCTGATTCACTTTTTAAAAACACCTTGTAAACAAAGTGCTTGTAGCTTTTTAAAGTTGCAATTTATGCTTTCAAAATAGAATGATCATCTCTTCCATTGGCCACCCTGCAACAACAGCCCTCTATCCTCAAAGGCCCAGTAATATTGCCATCTTCTTGCTAGCCAATAAAGTTTGGGTGACGCTATCTCTTTATGAGGTCACTGCTATCACCATGAGAGTAAGAGCACCCAGCGATAAAAGTTAGAGTAATAAAGACAGAACGGCATCACCGGCAATGGAAAGAGGAGGTCACCGAGAGTGATACTGAGGGAACAGCTGGAAACGCAGGAGAAGGAGAGAACAGGATGAGGAAAATCTCTGAGGAAGGAAGACGGTAGAAAAGGAGGAAGTTATCAATTGTTTTGAAAGGGGCAGACAAATTGAGAAGGATAAGATTGGACATGAAGGCCCATGAAGGCGGTCAAGGTGAAGGGCTAAAAAAGACTCTCAGAACTGGTCAGAAGATAATTCTCAATTAAGGTGGTTTAAGCGTCGTGAAATGGAAGTGAGTTTGCAGAGGACTCAGGTGTGTCTTACTTGGATAACCATGTGGCAGTATCATGCTAATCCTTTGTTTTTTATCTTTTACCCCCAACCATTTTTTTTGCTCCCCTCACTTGTGTAAGTTCTCCAATTTCTCTGTCTTTTACGTATCCAGGAAAGTGTCTAGTATGCTTTTGTGTGCTGTAAGAATAGTGATCATAATCCATTAGAGAACATGGAAAGAGGAAGTGTGGGTGGGAAGACATGGCTTGCTTGAGGAACTTTGAGGTTCAGGGGAAGAGGGACCCACTGTGGTAGCTAGGCAGGGAAGTGAGGTCAAGGGAAAGTTTTATAGGAAGATGAGGTTCTATCAAGGTGTATTTGAAGGCAGAATGAAAGGGCCAAGGGGTCTGTGTGGGTAAAAAAGATTTAGAAAAAAAGAGAGAAAGGGAGAAGTTAGAAGCTAGGAAGAAATACATTGAAAGGGTTGGGAGTTGATAGCAGGAGAGACATATCAAAGCTGTAAGATTATGGGAAAAGAAAAAGGTGCTGGGAGTAGGGAAAGGAAGTTCTTCCTTGATAACATCAAAACTGTCTTTAAACTGCTGAGATCCTAGGTATGTGCACGTGCGCATGTGTGTGTTAGGCAGAAGTTTTAAGAAGACAGCTGAAATTAGAGAAGACCTGCTGGGTGATTAAAGTGGAGAAGCAGATCTGTTTGTATAAAGAATATGGCAAAGAATGAACAGAAAACAAATTATAGTTGGGGAAGTCTGTATGGTTCCTGATTTTTCTCCAATGGCATGAAAGGAAAGGAGAGAAAAGGTGGAAGAGTGTGGAGCCAGAACAGAGGGTCAGTGGGATGAGTCTGAAAGTGCTAACTAGGGCAGGAGAATTTGAGATAAAGGTAGCAACCATGAAATCAGCAGAGACGGAGGTCAGCTTGAGAAAGCGGGGAGGATGGGCAGCATAGAGTCAGAAAGATTGATGGACTGTAGGTCACAAAAGAGCTGAGTGATGAAGTAGAGGGTTGGGGGAAGAGTGATTTATGTGTATGGAAACAGAGTGGAAATCAGAGAGAAGAGACTCAGATGTTGAGAGACTGAAAAAGAACAGGACTTGATAAAGATTCATGAGAGACTTGATGAAGATGAGACAGTAGCTGAGGTTGTGATGGGATGCAGGAAGGCAGGCAGGAGACTTCACTTTAAATCTGCAAAAAGTCTAATGGCTTAGCTAAACACACTGGATTTCTGTAATATACTAAAGATTGTAATTATGTTTGCAGCCAAGAAAGTGCTAAAAATAGTCCCCCTGCAAACAAAGGACAATGTCCTTTCCAGTCTCCTGGAAGAATGACATTGTGTATTGGAACCATTAGCTGAGCTGAATGTGCTAGGTCTTATAATCCTTATTCAGGTAAGACTTCCACTTAAAGTCAATGGAGTTCTGCCCACAAGAAGACTGGAGAACAAATGCACTAGACTGGATAAATTAGAGCAAACACAGGATGATAAATAGCTATGTGCCATGGATCAGTCCTTCATACATGTTTTTTTATCAGTAGTGAGGTGCTGCCTTGTTCAGAAGGAAGTCGGCTAGTATTACAGTTGTGTTAAGAGTATGAAGGGGTGAAGTGGGAGGGAAAGCTATGGGATCCTCATAAAGCCGGGTGACAGGCGAGTCCATTATCCCAAAACCTGGAGGTAATGTTGGACAGTGGGTCTGATGCGAGGAACTGAGTAAGCCACGGTGAAAAGCATCATCAGGCACAATAAAGAGGTAAATCTGAACAAGGGACCGATCCTTCCTACAGAGAAAGGGCATTATGGGCTATTTGGCATGGCTCTGTAGCTCTCATAAGCTATGTCTACACTAGAAAAGTAAAGTCAACCTTATTAAAGTTGACTTAACTAAGTTGACTTAGCTTTAAGCCAACTTAGTCCACTTTGTTAAGTCGACTTAAGGGTTACTCCATGTCCACACCGTCCTTAAGTCGATTTAATGAGTGGTAGTAACAAAGTCGACTTAAGCTTTCATTAAGTTGACTTAAGGAATTTCTTAAGTCAACTTAATGAAAGCCTAGTGTGCACGTAGCTTAATTTAAGTTGACTTAAGCCTCCTTAATACTAAATACCCACCTTTTTTCTTTTTTAGGTCCTGGGCAGCAAATGGGGCCCAGAGCCACTGTATATGAACAGTTCAAATTCACAAGCCATCAGCCTGATTCTCCTCTCACTCAAACTGGTGTACATTAAGAGGAACTCCTCTGAAGTCAATGATGTTACAGCTGTTTAAGCTTTACACTGAGAGGAAAATAAGATCCCATGATTTTCAACAAACAAGTAGATCTCCATTCCAATACAGAAAAGTGTAATTTGCTCACTTAAGTAAATCAGGCCACACCACTTTTAACTTAATGCCATTAATCCCTCATCCCTGAGCAGAAGCACTACAATAGCCATTTATGACCTTAGTAACCAAAACTGGAAGGCTGTGATTTTGTTGCGCATGTTAAGTAAGAGATGCTTTTATATAGAACCCCTCATTAAAAAAGGTGAGAATCTGAAATATTTGGTATACAACTAAAGATGGAATGAAACCCGTAGCTGTAACAATTGTATTTTATAGATTAAACAAAAAATGTGTAGTAAATGCAAAAAGAGTTTATTCTGAGAAAGACCTATCCCACTTTAAAGTAATCTAGAATGTTCTATTGCACAAGAGAATCCTATCTTTAGACCAACAACTGTACTAAACATATTGTTTTTGGTACCTATCATGCAGCACAGGGAAGTTTTCATAATGCAGAAGTTCATTTTTGCCCTCAAAACCAAAGGCTGTAGAGAGAGCCAGATCTTACATAGCTCATACTATTCCTTAAAATAAATTGTCAAATCCCGATAACTAAACATGTGCTTTATTAATAGAAATAAGGTTTAATGAAAGACTGTGGGATGAGTGGTTTAGTGGTTAAAGACACTGAGGCCTCAGTTTTAAGAACACAGTTCTACTCCAAACTGAGGCCTCAAAGTGAACCTTGGTTTGCAGAACTAAAACACATCACAAAACTGCCAAACATAATTCAACGGGATTTGGAATAGTTGTAATTCACTGCTTAGAAGAGATCCAAACATGAGCAAACATGGAGGGTGAATAAACTTTTCTCTTTCAAAAGTGCTATTCCTCCATGGTTGAGTTTTGGTCACTAGTAGGTGGCAAAGAGACCCAGTTAGCAGAAAATTTACAAACTCAAAGGACTCAGAATTCCCACCCCTATGTTTCAGAATAAATTTTTATAACCAAGGTAACACTGGATCTGTTGCATATTAAGAGAAATGAATTGATAGGCAATTTTAAACCATATGTTATTGCAACTGTTATGTGTAAAGAACACTATAAGAAAATTTGTTTAAAAAATGATAAATTAGAAAGACTAAAAAAAGAGAACCCTAACTTGGTTTAAAAGGTTTATAAATTCTTTTAATGTTAGCTAATTTATTTCATCTCATGGCTGTAATCTGAATTCTATATGTATAAGTTGGACAGCACTGAGATAGTTTGGTGTGATTTGTAATACTATTGCCAACTATTAAAAGATCCATTAACTTTATTCCAAGTCATTTCTCCCTGAAAAAAGAGCATACACATATAAGAAATACAAAGTCTTGTGCCTTCTGTTACTTCAAATAATAAATTGTTATCTGAAGAGTGGTTTCTTCATAAATATGAGACATAATTAATTCCAGTAAAATGCATTTAAAAAGGCTGATAGTAAAATTTACTACTTTAAGCAGAGCTATATAAAAATCATTTAGACTCAATTCTTAATAGCAATGGTTTCATTTGAAGGTACTGAAAGTATATCAAGGATTAAGAGTATAACTGGGTTCAAAAAAGAACTAGGTACATTCACAGAGGATATGTCTACCAATGGCTATTAGCTAAAATAATGAGGATTAAATCTCATGCTCTGGATGTCCATAAATCTTTGTCTTCCAGAAGCTAAGTCTGGACAACAAAGGATGAATCACTTGATAACTGTCCTGCTCTGTTCATTACCTCTGAAGCATCTGGCACTAGCCACTGTTGGAAGACCTGACACTGGGCTAGGCAAATCATTGGTCTGACCATGTATGCCTGTTTTTGTCTATACTTTTTTTTTTAATTAGAGGAATAGATACCAACAAAATAGAAACAAGTAACCAAACAGATGTACTATGCATCAAATGAAGAGAAATTGGGATTTTTAATTAATTACAGAGAACATTAAATGGGCATATGTTGCATGTGTTTAAAAAACTTTATGTTACTTTAAAAGATTTTCTTCTCTAGTTCTGTAGAAAGCCACAGGCCAAGTTATGCTCTGTACTTTTCCTGAAGTATAGTAACTGAACAATCATTAAGATGAAAATGAACAAACTTAATAATACTATCCAATCCTTAGGCTGCTTTTGATTGCCTAGGAAGAACAAAATTAAAAGCTATATGAAGTCTATATGTCACAGAGCCAAATGCTGTGGACTCCCCACATGGAAATACTCATAATGCAGTAAAATTTTAAATAATCAATTTAAATACTTAAAATGTGACCAATTTGTATTCTGTACCTTAACATACATCTATACTACACTGAATACAAAACCATCTGTTTGGTCTTTTGTGGATTTTTTGCCTCATTGTACTGGTAACAGTAAAGTTAATTATCAAGTAAAGACATAATTACACAGATTTTTTGGTAATAAAGGAATCTTTTACAACAATAATATGCTGCATTAATTATTTCTTTTGACTTTCTAACAGGGCTGTTGCTCGAGTGGCCTAAACACTTCATATTTCAGGTTCAGAGATAGAAACCATATCACTAAACTGTCTGCTGAGTAAACTACAGTAACACCTAATCCCTATGGGAAGAAACATAATGAAAGACATTTGTCTTTGTTAATATCACTCCATACCACTCCTCACTTTTTGGCCAAATTTTGTAAGGGGTGAAATGATAGGGTTGTCCACAAAAGTCTGTGAGCCTCATAAAATTACACATTTGAATGCAAATTGGCCCCTAACATAACAAATCAGAAAATTTTGTGAAAAAAATAACAAAAAAGAGGATGTTTTGCAGGTGCACATGCCATTCCCTTTTAAAATCTGGCCTTTAAAGTATCAGCAAAATAAACATTAGCTTAAATTTCACATTTATACTGAAGTTTCTTGGAAACTAAAGGCCTTGATGATCGAAGGACATCCACACTCATTGTGAAGTACAGCAAATCACTCTAATAAAACTTTATCTATAAGCATGATCATCCAATTCTATGAAAGGAGGAGTGTAGAGCGAAAATATCACGAAAAGGTTTCCCTCCCTATGAATCCTCTCTTTTTATTCTGTCAGAAGAGGAAGGAGGATTATTTGGGGGCCAGGATTTGTCCCCCACAGAACAGCACATGCTACTGGCTACCAGTCCCAGAGCTGAATCCTTAGAGATCAGTGGGAAGCTTTGGCCATCTATGTGGGGGCTCCAAGAGGGGCTAGGAGAGAAGAGGGGTTGGGGAGGGAATGTTGTACATCTCACACCCTTCATGATCCCACCTCACATGGATTCCAGCACCCACAGTGCATTCTCTGGCAGGAACTCACCCCCCTTTCTAATGGTGGCAGGAGATATGCAGGTGGATCCAAGAAGTAGATAAACAGTACAGACCTGTACACCAACATGAGGATATACTGCAAAAAGGTTTATCTTCTTGGGTTACTGTATTTGTTAATATAGTTTCAAGTGACAACATCATGAAGCTCTAGCATCAAGTATTATACAATCTATGGGTTCATGATTTTTTTTCATCGAAAGTATCTAAAATGTACAAATTAAATTTCATCCCTTCCTTTGCAACATTCAAAACTCTTAATTGGCATACATCAAGGGTAACATTTTCTGAAACATCTTGGATGACTATTGACAAAAATTAGTCCGCACAGGACATAAATTCTTACCTCAACAATATCAGAATTCGTTCGACTCTCATGCGGCTCATTGTACTCTGTATATTTCAGCAACACTTTGTCCATATCAGTGCTGGCATACTGGAACAGTTTGTTGGTGCTGTTGAAGATGATTAGAGCAATCTCACAGTCACACAGAACACTCAACTCATAAGCCTTCTTCATTAACCCAAATTTCCTCTTTGTAAATGTCACCTGGATAAAGAAAAACAGGTCTGTCAAAAATCCCTAAGTCTCTTTTCTAGAGTTCTTTTTCTTTCTATGAGAAATGAGAACCTGCAATTCTTATAGTCTTTGGGCTTTCATAAGTTCAGTCAGAAAAAAAATTAATCTAAACTTAGCTCCAACATAGAATATACGGTAAATATCTATGTGCTATGTAACTAAGAGAGATACAGACCAATTCTCGATACACAATTCAAGCTACAGAAAGTTCCCCCAAGCCCCATAGAATATAAATATCTATGTGCTAAGTAACTAAGAGAGATACAGACCAATTCTCAATACACAATTCAAGCTACAGAAAGTTCCCCCAAACCCCATAGAATATAAATATCTATGTGCTAAGTAACTGAGGGAAATAGACAATTCTCAATGCACAATTCAAGCAACAGAAAGTAAAAAAATGAGGCATTTCCATTAGCTGAGTTGTGAATTTTTCTTGTCTAATTAACAGTATAAAACATTGGCACCGGATATTTTCCAAAATATTTTAAGTCAGTACACTTAATCTTTGCGTACACCTAAGATATTGCATTTATTCTGTACTGTAGATGTCTTTGCCCACTGCTCCTCCCCCAACATTTTAAAACTGCACCCCAATCTTACAATTCTAGAAAACTTTTAACAAAAGATTCAGTCTATTCTTATTCAACAGATATTAATTCCAGTTTAATTCTCCTCACCCCAAATTTGTCTATCAGGTAGTAAAAAAATTTATATCACATGATATTTAAAGATGATTTGATGTAGAGATGCAAAGATCTACAGCAGTTTTGAAAAATAACCAAATGTAAAAGGAATTCTTTTTGTTTCACTTTCAAGTTCTCAAGTATCAGTACAATGAAGAATATAAATTAGTAATGAAGAACAAAGTTGTATAAATACTGACTAATTAACCATATATATGCATTACTGAGGTGAGTTCTTATCCATACATACCAATTGACAATTGACACACTTTATTTAATCTCAAAGTAGTTACTTAGAAATATGAGCAAACATTGTCAGTACAATCAAAGGGTTCCAGGCATATTATCTTGGTAAATTAGGGATGCACATATATGCTTTTAGTAAGGGCAAGTCAGCAACTGTTATGAACCTTTATGCAAAATCTAAACAGTATGAAAATCTCAAAATAAAAAGTGAATTTCTTTCTTGAATGCTTTGCAAAGTTCCAATAAAACATACACATCTTAGTATATGAGTTTCTTAAAATGAGAAATCTAACCTGATAGCAAGAATTGACTTTTCTGTTTTTTCTTGTATGCCATTTGCACTAAAAATTTAAATAGATCTTTTATTTTTAACATCTATTTTCCTCCATAGTAATTTGCCATGATGAGTTTTGAAAGTGAATAAACATATGGTTTTACTAAAAGGATTCAGTCACATCAAATATCTAGTGAAAGCATTTGACACAATTTGAGGACAAGTACTAACCGAATATTGTAGGCTTGCTTAATCTGACACTCAATGCTACCAATTCTTTAATATCATGAGTAAAAGTACCTCCACACATGGTTCAACACTGAGGCAAAAGGCAAATAAATAAATAAATAAATAAATAATCCATTGTGCATGGTTCATAAGGCTGTTATTTTATCTTGTTATACGCCTAATGCAAGCGAATGCTAACTGCAACCCCAGTCTACCTTGAAATCCCAGCAGATCTTGCCATGGAAAAATGTGACATTTAAGTATTTCTAATCCCTACCAGCTAGTCTATCTCAAAGTGATGTGTCTGTATGCCAAAGCTCTCTACATTTATTCTTCACAACATATTGAGAATGATGTCACTCTTATTGCCATCTCAGTCATTGTGACACATTTATAAAATACTGTAAACAGAAGATAGATAATTATTAAATCTGATTATTCAAGCATTTCAAAAATCAGTTTACACAGCTCTAGACTTGAGTCTGTATTTTCGTCATGGCTGATTTAGACATATCTAAATGGATAAGGTCCAGTTGGCTTTTCCTTTTTGGAATGGCTGATCAAATACACAGTCAAAAAGTCATCTGACCATTGAAAAATTGATTGGTCTTTTAAATCTCTTTTAAAAACTTTATCTGCTTGTAGAAAATTGTGATGCAACATTATACAGAGTAATATGAACATCAATATATTTTTTTTTAAAAGCCTAAACAAGCTAGGGATCACATGCACAGGGGAGAATGTACTAACCCAACACATTTTTTTCTGCATCTAAAACTATTTTCAATCTGACTTCTTGACCACAGTGCTGTAGGTGGAGTGTATCTATACAGTATGGTTTCTGTTGCACAGAAACCTCAGTATTTAGCATGTTACAGTTCCTCACCATCAAAGTACACTTCAGCACAGAAATATCTTTAAAGCCACTGTTTGTGTTTACTGTTAGGTGCTCCTGAACATTTTGGGTAACCACTCAGATGTGCTGCATAGCACATACTTATTTCATAACACTTATCACAAAAAGATACTACTTATAGTGACTTTTCATGAACACTGAAAAGAAAAAGCACAACAGATAAGCCAGAGCTTTTATTAACTTTTCTTTAAAATGTAATCTTAATTGCTCTGAATTTAATTCACTATTATCTTCATGCTCTTTTAACAGTCTTCAAATGTATTATGCAATCATTTTTGCCATTGTTCACAGACACATAAAAACAATTTTATCTATTACTGTTTCTAAAGGGATATAGAACATTACTCTTCTTTTTAAAATATGCCACTCATTGATAGATTGAATTCAGAGCTATTGCATTTATATCCAATAATGTATTGTAATAATGCAATTTCTCATACTTTTACAATAGTTTGTAATAATGATGAATCTATATATTTAGTAAATGTGCAGTAGGGTCAAGACGTTAAGGAGAGATTAAGAATACTTTTAAAGGTATCTAAAATATATTATTTCACGTAATTTCCTTTATGTCGCCACATCAAGAAGTGGAATGTACTAATTTATGCTCTAGAATACTTAGGTGAGTAATATGAACAAACAACAAATATATTATTTAACTTTGTATTTTGTGTCACAACATGTTGTTAGCTATATTAACCTAAATTAAAATGAACTAATAAGTATTGACTAAGATGATAGATGCAACATTTTAGCACCACAGTGATTTAGCTGAGCAGTAAAGATTCCAATAAATTATTAAAAATATGTTCTCTATATCAAGTATAGTTTTCAGGTTGGCTTGAAAGTCTGTGATTCTGTACTAAAGAAATAATTTTTACTTGTTCTTAACTTAATTAGCGCAATATGAATAAAACACTGACACGTTTTAAACAGTTGCATACACACTAACTTACCTTAATGGCTATGTCTACACTTACTAAAATTAGTTCGAATTAGTTAGTTCGAACTAACTAATTCGAACTAATTTTAGTTAGTTCGAATTAGCTTAATTCGAACTAGAAAACAGTAGTTCGAACTAAGCAAGTGCCATGAATGTTTAGTTCGAATTAGCGATCTCCATTGATTTCAATGGGCCGGTTAGTTTGAACTAAGAAATTAGTTCGAACTAACATGGCCACATTGGTTAATTTGAACTAGTTAGTTCAAATTAACCCTTACTTCTAATACCCTATTCGAAGTTATTAGTTCGAATTAAGGAAGCCCTTAATTCAAATTAATTAAAGCCTAGTGTAGCCATGCCTTTAATTAGTTCGAATTAAGCTTCCTTAATTCGAACTAATTTGCCAGTGTGGACATAGCCATTGATTATATTAAAAATTTAGCCACTGGTATTGAGAAAGCTTTTTTTATAACATTTCACAATGTAAATCTGATCACTTTATTAAGGCTAAAAAGATCTCTTAAAGGAATAATTCTGATAACTGATCAAGCACTCAGATACTACTGACAGGAAAGCCATATAAGTAGCTAGATAATCTGTCAGACTACAAGAACAGTCTCTCAGGAAGGAAGAATCTTATAATGTAAAATCCATTTTATAGACACAAAAAAACATGGCTATGTGTTGCCAATTAGCATTGACTATTTAAAAATAAAACAGAACGATCTGCATACATGCAAAATATCACATGGATTGTGATGACATCTGATTAACATTGGATGTATTTTTCATTAGCACAGATTGACTAATTTCATACTTTTACCTCACTGACTGTAACCAAGGACTATCTATTTAATTAATTAATAATTGAGCCTGCTGTCCAAATCAAATTTAGGAGATGCTTTACCCCTTCTGTTTTCCTGATGACTGGATATCTAGTATTGTCCTTCAGTTTCCATATTTTTCTTTGTCTTCAGAAAAAGGTTTATCAACCCCTTACTGTGCAATTTATGAAGTCCTAGCCTCTTGGTCCAGTCTATGCTGATAGTGACATAATCAGAGAATGAAGGATAGCAGGGAGGTGTCAAGAAACATAAAATGGCTGTCTTGAATGAGAAGTCAGTATTTACCCATGCTTAAAAGCTTAAAGCCTCTCACACACAAAATACACACAACATACAAAAGAAAAGCAATTACCGGTATTTTTAAGTTTTCAAAAGTACAGTTCTGTAAGTACTGTGTAACCACTATGGTCAAGCAGTGGTTCATAGACAACATTTCCAGTGAGGTGTGCAGCGAATGGAGCATGTACATATGCAACATGCTGAGAATTAATCCACTTGCAGGCATTTTACAGAAGGCCTGAATACAGTTTGCTTTATTCATTTACAGCCTGCTTTTCACAGCTGAGCTCTCACTGAACCCAATGGGAATGGTGATATCCAGTACCTCAGAAGATCAGGCCCTGAAAGCCTGTGGTACCTGGGTTCATGAAGTGAGGAAATTTAAATGCAGACGATTGTCCAGGTTTCCAGTAAACCAGATTCTTATTTTAAATGTTTCAAAAGAGAAAGAGTGAAAGAGCCCGTTTCCCGTCTGTCTCCCATAAATCAAGGCTAGCTCTTTATGCATTTTGGACCAAATTCTGGCTGGAGGTTAAACTGTATGCAAAAAGGGAATGCATGGACCAAAAGGCAATTTAGGGAGGACATTTTCCCACTCCAGTTCTGGCTCTCCTCCAAGATTTCAGAAAGACCATTCTGCAAGCTTTCTATGGTCAAAGCTGTGAAAGGGGCTTTCCATGTTCTGGTTTAGGGATTCAGGACTGTGATGTCTGTGAATGGGGCTGTAGCCAGCCAGAATACAGGTGCACATTAACATTGCTTCACAGCTGTGACATACTCTCACTTGGAGGGTAATCTGGAACAGTGCCAGAATTTGGCATTTTATTTGTAATGAGTAATGTTTGTTTAAATTAAATACATTAGGAGCTAAGTTAGCTGGTTTTGTATATAGGTCCTTTCACATACCTGAATGAATAATACAACGTGTATGTATGCTTTTTCCACAGACACTGCATCAACAAACTGTGGTAAGGGAAAGAAAGAGCAAACTACTGGCAATTATTTTTATTTATCAAAATTGTAACAAAAATGTTGTGCTGCTTGGAGATGTGAATGGAACAGTATAAGAACAGGAATTACTGCTAAGAGGTAGAAGTTTTCATTCTGCTAACTGAGTTTATGAAACACCTGACCTGCACAGGGGCTACATTTTTTTTCCTTTGGAGTCTCCCACTCTTTTCTTTTAAACCTCATGGAATTTGAAAGACTGATTTTGAGTGACTGTCCCATAATAGCGGTGTCATCACTGGTACGAAGCACCTGACATTGGAGAATATGAAGTGTTTGGCTTAGTTTTTCTATTTTCAGGACAGAAGCCTGTGCTCTACCCTGCCCTGCCCTCAAGCAGGCAATTCAATCCAATCAGTGGACAGTATGTCAGCTCTCCCGCCACCTCTTCCTGTCCTGACATAAGGCTGTAGAAGTGGCTGACACTGAAAGGAGCAGCAGAAAGTCTGGACAAAACCCCGCCACATACATTTCCTGACATTATGTACATGTGATGGACTGGAGAAACTGGGGCAGCACATGCATCCAAATAGCTGATGTATATACTCTACCTAGCTAATGGGGCCGACACTGGGGTCGGAGCTGGGCCAGCTGCAATCAGATAGCAAGTAAGGAAGTATCAAATGAAATACTTCTCATCATCATAAAATCAAGATGGCCTTGTATAAGCCTTTTGACTAACATGCCAGAGGCAAACACTTACACCTAGCTATCACATTGCCAAATCCCAACAACTCTTCATAAGTCTGCAACTCCTTTTCTATTCCCATCCTCTATCTCCCATCTATTTTATTCTGTTTAGCTCAGTTTGTCATTTGAAAAAGTTCTCCTGCAACAAACTTTATGACTATATACAGTGATGGTGGCAGTCGGAAGCAGCACCACTGCAAGAGTCCCTCTAGACAAACCCTCCTTTATGCAACAACGACTGGACATGCCATCTTAAATGAAAGGCCCTTTAAAGAGCAGCAAGGGACTCTTCAGCAGCCTGCTCTATGTTCTTGTAACCCTCCAGCATAACTGGTAGAGATGAGACAGCAGCGACTTATGTAGCAGAAAGAACTATTGTGCTTGACAGCCTCCAGCGTACTGAGCCATGACAGCTGAACAGCATTGCAAAAGAGGACTTCTAAGGAGAATGACCTAAAATTAAGACTGTAATAAATAAAATGGCTCTAGCTTATAAAACAGAGTTCTTAATCATGATTAAGCTCCCAAAAACCAATGTGTTATACTTTTTTTATTACACTGTATTAGTAGCATATTACCACACAAACAATGGAGCAGAAAATTAAACAAAATTGTGAGGTTATTCAGTCTGGACAAGTTCTAAGTTTTTTACTGCCTGATGGCTGATTTCTGTTATGACACTTGTCTTTATGAATAAAGACGAGAGGGATAACTCAAAGATATGGATGGTATAGTAACTCACAAATTATTAGGTTTGGTAATATTCAGACTTTTTTATCCCCACATGTTCTGAACAGTTCTAATTCTCCACAATTTAATCTACAACACATTCAGACTTGAAGATCAGCTGGATATTGTTATTTTTTGTCTATTGCATGATATGAATAATGATGATTGATCGCTACTATATTATTCCTCTTCACTCATTAGGACAGTTAGGATTAACTCACTTATATCTAGATGTATAGACAAGGGCAACTTATTAGTGAGATAATATATGCATATACACATACTCTAAATAATACATATACACACTCTAAGTAATGTAAAATACAATAAAAACTGACTTTTACCATATTCACTAGCTCTGGCAGGTACAAATAAATGTTTAGGGTAAAAAACATGTTTACTAGTTCAACAAAACGAAACTGTTCGTAAGGTAAAGGTCAAGAATATTTCATTCCCTGCTGAGCAAATGGTCAGGAAGCACATTTGTCTGCATTTCCTGTCATAACAGGAAGAGTGTAACTTCTTCCGCTCCACAATGGCTTCAGTTCTGCTTCCCACCTCCAGCTCTTTCTCCCTCAGGGCTTTCCAAATCAATCCTTACAAGACAGAAAGGCAATGGCAGTATCTGCTCTAGTTTTCAGCACAACTATGTTTACTGATATCTCAATTAGTATTGGACTCTCCTTACTTAGACGGCTCACTCATACTTCAAATTAAAAGTAATTTGGACTAAAATTTTACCTAAAGCTAATTAACTTTAAATTATACTGTGGCATAGAACTGCATGAACACCTAATCTTAATACAATACAACAAAGCTCTGAAATTCATTATCAGATTAGCATTTACTGAAAAAACATTTTCTCTACCATGTAATCTCAGATAGACTAATACAATATGAAGAATTTTAGATTAAAATGGAAATGGGACCAATAGGGCCACTAAAATTTGGTATACATTTTTTGGTACTTACAGAGAAATAAATGTTGAAGTAGCATCTCTGATAAAACTAGGAGTTGTGCCACTCAGGGCAATCTATTACAGTGCTGTTGCTCATAATATAATTTACTACTTAATGTGAGAAAGGGTGGCAAATCAGGCATGTAGAAATTAAGGGCTGTTTGTTTTTAAGGTACAGCTCATTGAAAAGAGAGTTGTATTATCAAGAGTTATTGAGATATTCCCTTCATAAATCATTTTATTGGGAGGAGGGGACCCAACCTCCCAAAATCTCAAAACTGGAATAAAATAAGTAAACTGGTGAGAGCAGACCAAAAAAATTGAAGGGAAAATCTCACAAAATGTCCTCTTAAATTTGTGCTGATCTGTGCACTAAATCATCAGGCTCCCTTTTCTGCTTCTGCAGATGACATTCTGATTGCGATGACGGTCTTGTAGTCTGTTCTTTTCAACAGAACTAATGAAGATAAAAATAGATGCCCCTAAGTCTGAAATTAGTTTTGAAACTAGCAGCATGAGGTATTGGAGTCAGTAGAACAAATCTAGGTCTTCCTGCAAACGGACATTTCCCTCCAGGATACTCTTTCCTGCCCTGTAACCTCACTTCGCTTATCAGCTTTAATTTGTTCTCTGTGCAGCTAACAATTGTAGCAAGTCTTGTTTTAGCTAGTTTCACACATGTGCAAGGGATCTAAGAATTATCAAAAGTCATGCACATGAAAAAGTTGCTCTGTATGTTTTCTAAGTTCCTCTGATATCCTTTTCAAACTAGCTACAGAGCCATGCTACTTCGGGAAGCCTGTGTAGTATTTGAGTGTGCATTTGTTAGTACTCTACCCCACCCTCTCCACCCAGTAGCTCTGGAGGAGCTGAAGGAGATGTTTGGAGTAAAACATGAGGAGTCATTAACTAAGCATAGCTAAATTTAAATTAGGATAAGAGCATGCTTCATTTGTGGGATAATAAAGATATATCAAACATAAGAAAGAGGGCAGCAGGAATTAAAATCATCAGGCCCCAATTAAGGCCAAATCCTGTTTGTCCTAGTCATACAAGTTGTCCTAGTGAAGTACAGCATGATTAGAATCTTAATAAGAAGAATAAATGATGGGGATAGATAGTAAGGTCTAGAAGGCTGCTCAAAATCTGACACCTGAATATTTTTGGGTTAATGTGCCCTCTCTGATTAGGTATCACAAAATACCCTTTTTGTAACTAATATAATGTAATAATGTAACTCAAACTATCCCTTTAAGCCTAGCCTGCCTTGTCTGATCCAGTGGAAAAGAAATTTCTGGCACCTGCCCTCTTCCCCCAGCCCATTTCACCTTATTCTGTGGGAGGCCAGTATAACTGTAAATGGCTTCTCACTAGGGATGGTTGAAATGTTTCAAATTTGCAAAATAAATGCGGGGAAATTTCAACAATTTTTTTTTTGGGGGGACAACACCTCCCCCCACTCACTGAAATTTTTCTGGACTTTGAAATAAACAAACACAAAATCACCCTGCTCTAGCCATGACCATGTCAACCCTGAGCAATCTGATTTGCCATCTAGTCTCTATTGAAAGTTATGTCCAAGGTCAGAGGACGAGACTGATATTTCTGGCTATTACCTCATTTGGTGGTGCTATAGAATCCGAGCATGCAGGTAATGCTGATTGGCCACCCAGTTGCCAGGATAGCTATAGCAGCAAGCCCACAGCAGAGTTCCAGCAGTCTGCCCTTAACCTGAAGCTGTGAGGTATTTTTATTCTTCCTCCATCTGGTCTAAGGAAAACGAAAGGGCTTGTTAGGAAGCGCCTGGGGCAAATGCAATAGGGTCACTAACTGGGATGGGTTTGGGGCTTTCTAGCAAAGTAGTAAACTACCTGTACTCTCCTTCTCTAACTGAGCACTAATGTGAGGGCCAAGCAGAATCTGACCCAGTGACAGCAATGTCAAACAAAATTCAATGAATGCTTCCCCATGATGATTAGGCTTGAAGTCAGTGGCAAAACTCCATTGAACACAATGGTACATATAATGATTAATTTGTATGCATTTTTCTTTAACTACTCAAAGATTTCATTGTTCTAACAGTTACAGGAAAAGTACAGAGCTCATATATCCAGGTTACACTTCTCCTCTTTTGCAGCTGGAGACACATGCCTATTAACAGCACTCCAGAGCATTTCTTTTTCAGTCAATATTTGCCTAGAATTTTGTTTATCAAACGTTATGTGAAGAAAGGTGCTGGTCACATCGGTTGCTTATAACATGATTCTTTTGGGATCAGGCTTAATTTAAGGGTTTTAATTTCCATTTAATGCCAGAATAACCACCAAAATACCCAAGTATATCCAACCAACTGGATTTGCTCAATTGACTGGGCATTGCAGTAGCTCTTTTGAGAAAGAGACTCAAACTGCTAGAGGACACATTATTTTTGCCACTTGAAAGCTGCTCACACAAGTACTCTTCACAGCATAAGAAACTTCTGTTACAGCAAGCAGTAATCTGTTAAGTAAACGACTGCCATCTCTATCCCATTGGGGCAAATCCACTGTTCAGTGCCCACCCTAATTAGTCGGGTGGGGTAAATGTGTGCAGTACAGAAGAGAGGAATCACTTGCTCCAAGTCATGTAGCAACTGCAGTCCTTCTGCTGAAAGTTCTCCAGCCAAATTGCTGAAGAAGACTTATGCAGCACCCATGGTGCAAAGGGAGGATCTATATATCATTGGCTCCTCTGGTCCTGATATATGTCTCACACCTTCACATGCTTTATGTGCTGCCCTGTGGAGGATTCAGGCACAGTATGATGCTGCCCAGAGGATGAACAGTTCACAGGCAGCATTGTGGAAATACACGAAAATTGCAATATGAATGACTATATGTTGGTTCAAATAAACAGATTTGTTTTCTGTCTGTATCCCTTATGAAAACCCTTCCTTAGGATGGGAACAGGTTAAGAATCCAAAGAACCCAAAGTAGGTAAACAGTCCACACTCATGCTGTCGTAGACTCATTAGAGTATGGGACTACTTGCATAAGTAGGGTTTGCAGAAATGGGCTCTAACTGGGACTTTAAAAAAGAGTATTAAAAAAATTCTACAGTTTTGAATTCCCTGTACTGTGCTTCCAAATTAATTTGCTTCCTCTGTTTTCACAAATATAATGTAATAATATAAATCAACATAGAGGAGATTTTAAAAAATAATGCATAAATGTATACATTATAAAACAAATTTAGTGATAAAACCTTGCTTAGAAGCAGCAACAGCTGACAGGATGTGAAATATTTTAACAAATATTCATGTTTGTGAAGTTGTACTTCCTGTTCAAATTGTTAAAAGAACAATCAGTAAAACAGCGACAAATCTAGTCATTGAATCACTAACAGTACAGCTGAACCTCAGCTGCTTGAGCCAAAGCCTAGTGAAGTCAACAGAAATCGTTTCACTAACTTAATTGGGCTCTGGAGTAGGCCCTAAATGTACAAAGGAGAAAAAACATTAGAAACAGTTTACTAATGGAGTTTTCAAAATATTAATAGAAATGAGACAGCAGCATCATGCCACTTACAGAGGGTGGCAGCTAAAGGACGGTACAATCATCCTTCCAGATTTGTTATTAAGTCTGGTTTACCAAAATTATGAAAATAACCATACACTAGAAAAAATAAATGCTTTCTCTAGTAATGAGATAGCTGTTAGTCTTCCAATATTCCACCTAATAGTGGCTGTAAGACTGTTGATAAAATTATATATGAATCAAAGAAAGGCTTTTAGATAATTACTAATTCTGAAAACTGATGTTAAAAATCATGGAATACTACAGTAAATGATTTAAAGATCTCTATTTTGTTTATTTATTTATTGTAAATTTAGTCTTCATGAAAGGTGCCAGATTGACAGCATTGGAGACTGACATCTGCTTTTTGCTTGTAACAGTGCATGAAATCTAATACTAAAGCTACAGTATAAATTAATTTCCAAAGGGGTAGCCGTGTTAGTCTATTGTAGAAAGACAACAGAGTCTTGTGGCACTTTTCAAGACTAACAGATTTATTAATCGCATGAGCTTTCGTGGGAGAAGTGGGATTTTCTCCCACGAAAGCTCATGCGATTAATAAATCTGTTAGTCTTTAAAAGTATAAATTAATGTTACTAATGGTAAGATTATGTAGCTTTATTTACAACATTAATTCAGGCATACTTTGAAAGAAATTGTGGTAATATGGTATTGGCCAAAACAACCAGTGTCTAAATGGTTAATGATACATCCAGTTCAATATTTCAACTTTAATTTCAATTTCAACCTACAAACCAATTAAAACAAATATGGTGGTTTTATATTGACAGAATTATTGCTTTTTGGCTTGGCCCAGAGCAATAAGCAACCTGTGGAGAAAACACAGGCTGTATCCTTCATAAATCCTAGCATTGTTTGCTTTTAAACTGAATTTTCTACCATGAAGAGCACAAGACATGCTCACAGTACAGTGCTTACAAATTCAATAGAAGACACACTTGAAAACTAGAATTTTAGATTATTCCTCTACTGGGTTGCTTCTGGATGGTATTATGAGACTTTAAGCCATAAAAACAACATAATAATTTCCTATCATACACATTGCATATAGAAAGAAAATAATAAATAAAAAACCTGTAATTAGTGTATTAACATTAACTGAATACTAAATGCTTTTTGATGTATAAAAATAATTACAGTAGGTTAATCCTAAATTGTAGCCACATTCTTAATGGGCAATTAGTCATACTGTTTGATAATATTATGTATCTTAAATCTTAATCAAATCTTAATCCAGTATCTCAGGTATACACTGAAGTGCACATTGACAGACTTAAATTAAGGACACCAAACAGTGAAACTTTTATTTTTCTTAAAATAGAGAAACATCAATTTTTATTTATGATCACATTCAACCAGCAGATTTACTGTGGTTAATATAAGATATCAGTCTGTCCAACACATTAAAAAAAAATATTAGGTGATTGATATTAGGCAGGCCTATTTCCTGCCTATACCAGTACAGACACATTTTTCCACGATAGATGCACCATCCCAGCATTATTAGGTCTAGATTATTAAACCATATTATGCTGTGCAAATCCCTTTTAAAATTTACATCCAGCACACAAGCTGCAAAGTCATAACCAACACACAAGCGGAAACATATTCTGAACTACTACTACTTTCCTGCACCAAAGATAAGAGTTGTGCCAAAATATATGTATATGAATCATTTGATGCATGTAGGACTCCTCACATAACTAAAATTGTTCACGTGTGTAAGGGTTTGCAGGATTAGGTGCTATGGCCCATATCCTAATGGACTTGCTGTCATGCTCAACTTCATTCATTGTTGTCAGTAGGACTATTCCCAGTGTGTGTACAGCTAAGCGTGCACATGTCTTTGCAAATCAGGGCCTATGTCACCAAACTCCCAACTGTAACATATTAATAAACTTTAAAAATACATCCACCAGATATCTCGATGTTTCTGAAGGCACCTCTCTTAGATATTCATTCATTCGTACAGTGTGTAACACGAGATAAAAGTATTTTTAAAAATCTTCATCTTCTTTATGACCAATGAGTTTGTGTAAGACACACCAGAAAAATATACTATAACATGAAGCTCCAATACAAACAGCACTTTTTACTACTCACCTGTCTGTTACGTTCATCCATAATCCTTGTGATCTGAATCTTTTTTCTCCCCATAGTCCCCGTTTTTCTTCTCTCTCTCGTCCCTGAAATTATGTATTTTCTCCTTCTCTTTTCTTCCTCTTTCCCGTTTCCTCAAAACAAATCTCCTTCTTCAGCACTTGCACTCCTCAGTTCACAAACCCCTGCATCTGCTCCTGCTAAGCACACAAAAGAAATCAATTCTTACTATTAAACTAATAACAACTGCCGACTAGATAAAAGTGACTACAGGGAGTTTACCAAGTGCTCTCATTATAACCTAGTGTACAAGCAAAATTATTTTGCAGTTATAAAGTAAATAAGGTAATATTAATAGTAGTAACCCAAAAGTTTAATTTCATAGTTATAAATGATCCCACAAATCTTTCAGGAAACCATTAAGACTGAAATGCATGTTTCCATAATTTTTATGGATTTAGTTATCTCTATTTTAAAAATATCATTCATTGTGTTAATATGAAAAATTACCTAAATGAGAGAGTTAATGACCCTTTCTGTACCTGTGTATGCTAAGTAGGCGGGCAAATTCATTCCTGAAGGGAAAACAATCTTATGTTTTGACAGCAGAGGTGATAACGTCCCCCATTATGCTAATAGGATGGACCATTATTAAAGTGCTATTTGATATATGAGAAATGTCAGCTAATTTAAATCTAAATCCTTTAATCTCTTTTTTAAAAACATACAGTTAATTCAAGTACTACTTAAAATACCTTAAGAGAAAAGTGCTACTTCTTTACCCCACTATATTTCAAAGTATGTTCTAAACTATGTCTGCTACAGCTATGTAACTAGCTAATGTTACTTTTTTCCATTTGAAAATCTTTGCACAATGTATTTGATCTATGCAGAACAGAATAATAGGAACAGTTTTGAATGAGTATTTTCACATTTCTGATAATAAGCCTACATACTAGTCTTACAGTTTACAAAAACTAATTGCATTATAAAACTAAAAACCATCAGAGTAAATATATAAATACATGACAACATACAGTAAATACTCCATATGTTATCACAAAATACCATAAACCAGAGGGGTAATTCTAAATGCTTGCAAAATATTATTTAAACGATAAAATAAAATACAAGAAATTTTTTTAGATAAGTTCACACACAAATTATGTTAAATCTGGTAATAAAATTAATATAATAAAAATATTCTTTTTGTCTATTGCCAGCCATAGGGTTTATCATGATTTTCAGCTGAGTATGACAGTACAGAGTATTTGTAAACACTTGAAAAAACACAATCTAAAAAGGATTATATTAAAAATGATCAGTGCATCACCACTTTTAGCTCAGTTTAGTTATGCTAAAATTATTTCTTTGTCAAAATTTACCATTTTTATGATGAGTTGGAGTTCCCTTGTTCATTTTAAGCTGCTGCTCTCACAGCCAGCTAGATAAATTCCCACAATATGTTATGTAACATTAAGATGATGTCCTGGCCATTTAATCCATGATTTGGCACTGATTCAAAGCTACTGAGGTAGAAAAGCTGGACCCCACTCAGTCCGATCTTCAATCTCTCTTTATTTTCTTTGTATTTATTTAACTTAAAATTGTTCAGGATTTTATCACACTAAGAAGAATTTAGATCTTTACAGCTGAATGATAATTAGCTGATAGTAATTTTAACTAACTATTATGATCAATAATTCCACTGGATTAAACAAAGTTTAGATCCTAATATTGTCTATACCTGAATGCCTTTGTATAGCACTAAACAATATTATTTTATGGCATACGGCATGCAAAATGGAGCAATTTATTATGTCATCAAAATAAAGTGCATAAATATTTCTGCAGCTTTTTCATCCTTTTGAAACAGTTCAGAAACCTTTTTTTTCTACCTAAAATTAGTCACCAGTCCAAATTAGACAGGTGCCAAACAGTGAATTAAAACAAGTTATTTAAAATGTTTATACCTAAACTTTTTTTCTAAACAGATCTAGGAGACATAGTCTTATCTGATATTAACTGTTGACAAACAAAATCAGGCTATTTTTAGAAACAGTCTTATATTTCCTTGGACTGCGTTTCTTTCCTGTTTTCCCTGTAGTCTTACCTCTGATACAAAGAGCAAGTTAAAGTAGTGTTTTCCAGGCACATGCAGGACCCAAAGGAGTCTAACAGGCTTTCCCTGTAACAGTAAGCCAATACACTAATCCACAGCAAATGCATATGGAACAATTTCCTTTCCTTTCATTCAACTGAAGCTGCTGGCACTATCAGCTTACAACACTACGCCTGTCTAAGCTCTTATTCACTTCAAGGTGGAAGGTCAGGGTGGACAGATTAGAGAAGTGGTGACAGGGTTAGCAAGGATGAGAGCTGCTTTACAGATCAAGATTCTGAAGCTGAATGAGCACAGAAAAAATCAGCCAATGCTGAAAATCTTTTAGGAAGGGTACAGTTAGCTTCTGGTAAAATAACCAATCTGGTGAGCCCCTCTCCCACATAGTTTTCAGTTCCACATTTTAGACCAACCTTTCAAATAACACAACTTTTATAGACAGCTCAGAGTACGGAACTCTTAATACTCAATGGCAACACAAACGATTCTTAAAATAGTCACAATACTTTTCCTGTCAAATTCTGCCATCGGTTGCAGAGCAGTCAAATTGACTAACTACACCAAATTTACATCAGTGTAACTTGGAGCAAAATTTGGCCCATTGTTTGAAGAAACAATCTATTTGCAAGAAAAAACAAGTGCGGAAGATAGTGCATTATATACTGGATGTCTTAGGGAGACAAAATTAATTATATCCCCTACATAGATATGTATCTCAAAATTATACTGAAATACAGTTGTAACCCAAAGGCAACACGTTACCTTTTATTGATTTCACTTGGAGGGATGGAGAGGGGGGAAGTTGCTTTTTGTTTACCAATCAATCTAATGACAAATAACAATTATCCATCTTATGTAGTGAATTTCTTGCCATTCTATAATGTCTGTTATTTTTATTGAATTTTACAAACAAATAAAATGTGGTATGTTATTTTGTGCATCTGTCTCTCTATTTATATACATGCATATAAATATCTACCCACATACACATTATAGTTCTAAACTGTGTATTTCATGAGTGTCTATACACACACATTCAGGCACACAGACATCTATAAACATATACAAAAGTAACTAGATGGATGAAGTATGATGCATCTTGAGATGAGTAAATCTGTACATCTGATTCCTGGGTCATAATCTTCAAAGGACTGTCAACTTTTGCGTCAACCAGAATGCAAAGAATTATGGAGATCAATAACTGCCCTCAACTTGTTCTAGGAATTTCAGCAATACTCATGAGACTTTTTTGGGATATTCCTGCAGTAATTCAGTTCATGGTATTAATCTTTTAAAGTTCCTGTTAACTGATCAAATTATATTTTCCAAGTGCAAATAAAGCACATTTGCAAGTAGTACAAAAAACCCAAGCTGTCCTGCAGGTTTTCATTATCCAAAGGGACTTAAAATAATTCCAGAAGGCTCGCTGAAATAACTTTCCACATAAAAGAAACTTTCTGACATAATAACATAGTTACATGTAAACATTCTGCATTTTTTTTTAAATGTCATAGTTACATGCTGTGGAGTTACAGTCTTCAGCATTTTTCTGTCTCTTTTTTTGCAAACCGAAATATATATATATATATATATATATATATATATATATATATAAAAATATATATATAAATATATATATATATATATATATATATATGAAAATAAAAATCAGACTGCTTACTAAAATGAGGAACTTCATTTTGGCGGGCTTCTGTTCACTTTATGATTTGGCAGAGATAGCTGATGAAAGAGTGATTTGAGCATCAGAAAAGGAAAAAGTTCTAAAGGACAAATGGTGCAGATCATTCAACCACTCCTCTCTCTCCCTCCCCTTCTCTCTGACACACACACACCACTCTCCCCAGTCCCCCTCCCTCCCTGCCACACAGAAGAATCTTGATAGAATGGCAGGAAACACGCACAGAGTGGTCAGGGAAGGATATGATGTCAGCAACCACGAACAATAAAAGGTGTAAAGGTGCTTCCTTCCCTAAACTGTTCCAGAAGTGCAAAATGGGAACCAAAACTCTCCACTTCCTTCTCCGAACAGTGCTGTCTGAATCTGTACTGCTGCAACACCACAGACAGAGAGTTCTTTGAACAAGTCACATGAAGGGTAATAAGGAATCTCTAAACAGGGGAATCAAAATAGTCAATTCATAAACAAGAAGGCAAACTGAGAAAAATTTAGTTAAAAGGTGTCATGATTAAAGTTTTCAGGGCTGCATTACAAAAGATGGACTTGCCATGAATATTTTTCTGTTCTGCTAGGCAGCATGTTTCTTGAGGAGGCTTATTAGATTTAAAATTAAAAAAAAATTAAAAAACACTCTGTATATTATTAAAAATGTGAAGAAATGAAAAATGCTGTTAAAAAATCCCTTACCCTGACAGATAAGGGCCTGATACAAAGTCCACTGCAATCAAATGGAGACTTTCCACTGACATAACTTGAGCTTTGGATCAGGTGCTCAAAAAGAGCTAAATATATCTCTAATGCTGAACAATGATGCACCAGAGAAAAATTTGTTTTCTTTAATTAAAACAATGAACCATCCAAAAATAAATAAATAATCAACCAACCAACACAGATCAACCAGATCAACAAAACAACAAAAATCCACAGCAGTTAATCCATAGCGTTTTTTACTCAAACGAAACTCCCACTGAAATTTTACCCATATAAAGACTAGATGAACAGGCAAAATGTATAGCTTTAAAAACAATCTCTTTTTTAAAAAAAAGAGATACATCAGATCAAATAAAAGTTGCTGATTATTTTGAATAAATATTCCCCCAGTTTATATTGTTTGGTATGACAATAAATATACAATAAGGGCAGCAGTCACTGGACAAATTCTGCACTGAGCAATATCATTGAGTCAAATTTATCTCTGATGTAATTTTGCTGAGGCCAAAGATAATACACCAGTGGTAAATTAGGCCCTTAAGTTTCTATACGATTGCATGGGTGTTACTGAGGACAGACTTTGGCTGATTAACAGCAATTTTTTGTAACAGATACAAATATTATCAGCGCTGCTAAACAACTATGATACAGAAAGGATGCACCCTACTGTATGGTTCATTCGGGCAAGAAGCCGTGCAACAAATGAATGAGTCATTTTAAGATTTCCAAACATCTGTCCACAACACTCTGATTTAGAAAATGAACATACATAACCTACATTTACGTGTTTTCATCTTAGGGTCAGAATGCCACATTAAAAGATGTTGGAAGGAATTCATATCTTATCTGCTAAACTTATCTGAGGAGAGCATGCATTTTGCTACAGGATACATTAGACAAACATTTAAATCGTAAAAAAGCCATAAGATAGCACATGAATATAGACTACTGAAGCTAGGATATGTAACATTAAAAAAATATTAAACATGATGCATGGATTCATGCATGCAACAATTTTATCGACCCTTTATTTGTTTATCTTATCTCCAGTAAAATGTCTTTCATAAAGTAAAACATAATCAGTTTCAATATACATATTCTTTATATATTATTTTGCAAAAAAACTGGCATAATTTATAACAAAAAGCAGACTACAGAAAACTAGCTGTGCATTCAGTAAATGGCAAAATAGCCACAGGCTCACTAGCTGCAGAATCAATTCTCTCTCATATTCAGATGAGTCATTATCATTTTAAGAGAAAATTTTAATCATTTATCTAGATATGCTGATTTTACTAATTTTACTACTGACTTTGAAGGCACCTGCTGAATTTATAAAATTGCCTTACCTAATTAATATTTTCTCTATTTATTTATTTTTTTAAGGAGGAGCAGAACCTATCTACTTCCTTTTCAATAGTTAGTCTTAACTTCAAAAGGAAGAGTCTAGTTATTATTCTTATTGATGTCTCACTGTATAGTTGATGTGCTCTTGAATATAGTTATATTGCCTGGAAAATTCCTCCATTTCACTTTGGAATCCTCATTGCTTATATTTTGTGGCATACCTCTAGCTGAGAAGGGAAGCTGAATTTCTTTCTTCCTGATTAATTCTGTTTTAATGCTTGACTACTCAAGGGATCACAATATGATCCCCATTCCCAAGTTCTGAAAATGTTGTAACCCATCACCACCAACCTATCTGGGAACTAGAGAGGGGCCTGTCCAGAACATTGATTTGGACCATTTCAAATGTTGGGGTGATTTTTGATTCCTGGATCTAAACTGCTCTCCATGGTTTGGTTCCAAGTGATATGCCAAATTGGAAGGGGTCTATTTCCAGGTTGCAGTATGGGTGTTCCTGAAATCATATGAGATTAGATGTTCATTTTCATCTCATTCTGATAGGATTTGAGCCCAAGATGGTGGAAACAGCATAAGAAAATGCTGCCACTTGGGGCTGAGAGTATGTAAAAAAAAAGCTGCATATAATATTAAATCAGAAGACTGGCCTAAACTTAATCCATATCAATACACCACCTATTAAGCCCTAGGTAGTGCAGGGTGTTTTTTTAAATTTAAGGACAGATTGTGTTCTAAGAATTGGCATGGGAACAGCACCCTCAAATTGTGGATCTCTATTCTCTGTGCAAAAAGGAATCAAAGAGTTCAGTTATCTCTGTAGCAATTATTTTCCTTTCCTCGGATTCTATGTGGGCCCAGTAACTTGCAGGTGGAGGGAAATGGGATGAGCAGAACATTTGCTGGAATGGTAGGGCACAGGTGAGAGAGTCTGGGACTTCATTAACATTACTGAGGCACATGCCCCATACTAGCGAACCTCTAAAGAGGTGTCTCCGAGTGGGCAATGGTTGGTACAGTGGCTGCACTGAAACCATGCTGACAGGGAAATGGGGCAAATTGAAGATGACAGAGACACAGGACCTGGTGCCCCAGAGGATCCTCAAAATCTGAACAAACCTTGGGAGATTTATAGGATTCATGGGTAAGAGCCCCTGGTTTCTTCCAAGCAAGGGCAAATGCTGTACCCACAATGGGGTCCATAAGGGAGTCATTGCATTGTTTACTATCTCTCTGTTGGTATTTCTCCAAAGGGACACAATATGGTCTCTGTATATATTATATATACATACATACAATAACTTATAGTTCTCTCATTCAAACTTGAGACGTTTGACTCTTAATGAGCATACTTTGGTGGTGTATTAGACCATTTTTTGCACCAAATACACTTCTTTTTTAGGTGGCTTTTCCACCACCTACAGAGACATAGAATCTTCCATATCTCTGATTCATCCCCCAGGGCCAGATTCTTCACTAACTGTTGTTTTATACCAATATAACTCCACTGAGTTCTGTGGATCCAGTTCTCATTCACATTAGTGTAAGTGAGAAAAGAATCAGGTCCAGGACTACTATGTTCATAGAAATGAGTGTTTTCCTGCAGTAGCGACCTAAAGACTTTTATCTTTATCTTATCTTTTATCCTGATATTTTTATTTTATTCCAACAATCTAAGATTGCTGGTATATGTTACACGTGGCATTTCCTTTCTTAGCAGAGAACAATCAAACAGAAGACTCTCTCATTCCTTCTTCATATCCAACTCTAGACAGTTGCCTTTTTATCAGAGTACCTGACTTCCACTAGTAACATCAGGGATTAAATTGGTCTTTCTGAAATGTAGTCTGAACAACATGGTAGATGGTGTGCTGAATCGTTAACTGATCATTTACTTTGAAACAGGGGTGAGAAATCTGCCTTAGTCTATAAAACACGTGCTTTTTACTATGCAGTTCAGAAATTAGGATAAAACACCATCTTTAAACAAGTGAACTACACACAATTTTAATAACACCTGAAGTCAGAATGTATTTGGTCCTTTAAAGAAACAAAAGGTCAAGTTCATGCAATGACTGATAAAACCATGCAGCACTTATTTCGTTATAGAGCATATTTGACATCCCACTGAAGACTCAGGACATGGTATATCTTCATGTGTATGTTCTGCAGTGTCTGACTCTACTCCTGGGTTTTCAGGGTCCAGATAAGATACAGTTCCAGGAGGAGGGAGGACAAATAAATATTCTTGGTGGAGTGAGTCCTTCGCCTTACTTGCCAAAACCACCTAGCTCCTCACCACAACTGACGTCCTGACATGACTCACCTCCCCTCTTTGAAGTATCCTGATATCTCCTTTTGTGTGGGTACCAGCAAAAGAGGAGTTGCATGAAAAGATCATGCTGGGGGGGGGGGGAGCAGCATGGCATTGGCAGTGGGGGAAAGCATGGGTCAAGTGACTAAGAATCAGTCGGGCAGGGAGCTGGAGACTGTTAGACTACTTTGGGGTGGGGGCATCTTTTGGTGCTTTGCATTGGGAGTATAGGCTATGGGCATTTTGGGGACGGGAGGGAGAGAAGAAGGGACCAAGCCACAGCTGCAAGGATGAGAGGGAGATATGGAGAAGATTAAGGCATATATACTTGTTTTCAGTAACTCAATCCAGAATATTGATGATTATTACATTTCAGTACTTAAAATGCTTAAAAGAGATGCACTCTAGATACCCAAGATCCATCTTGAGTCAGTTAAGAAGACATCAAACAAACACCTAATTTAGCATGCTGCTCAAGCACATCATAGTTCTTATTTAGTCTTTGAGAATTACATTAGGTTACTAATTCATACTTTCCACATGAGGATTTGTTCTTCTAATTTTTCACAGAACTGATGTCTAACAGTTTTCACCTCAAGGCCCATAGAAGGAAATTTCTACTGGCTCAAAAGGTGTTTACCACAAAGGTAAACCCAACGTTGTCTGTGTGTATAAAAGCCACTATCTAGCATCACCGTCTGCCTACTGATCCCCAGCTGTAACCACTACATTGCACATGCAGCTGGTTACTTTTTTTAACCTCTATGCTCCCTCCACCCCGCCCCCAAAAGCATGTTTGGCAACATGTAATGCAAAAAGTCAGCATCATTGACTAATACCACCTGAAGACGAATAGACAAAATACATTTCATTTGTACAAGGAAATCTTGCTGTTCTGCAAAAAACAACAAGAGTCCTGTGGCACCTTATAGACTAAGATTTTCTTCGGCATAAGCTTTCGTGGGCTATAACCCACTTCATCAGACAAAGTGGATTATAGCCCACGAAAGCTTATGCCGAAGAAAATCTGTTAGTCTATAAAGTGCCACAGGACTCTCGTTGTTTTTTGCTGTACACAGACTAACACGGCTACCCCTCTGGAAATTTCTTGCTGTTCTGGTATTTCTGCCTAGACCCACAAAGAAACTTAGGAATTGCAACACCTAGAAAAAAAATCACTGGAACAACAATTCACCAAAGCCTGAGTTATACACATATGCTTCCATACAAACAACAAAAGGGGAGAGAGGCACCTGAGACTGCAATCCACAGCCAGCGCAGTAGGTAGAGAGCCACCTAAGCTAACCAGTGGGACACCAAATATGGGCTAAGCCCTGTCCTTCTCTTAGAGATAGGCACTAAATGCAAGGAAGCACCAATCTCTGTTCACAATCCATGAACTGGGGAAAGATGGGTGTTCATCCAGCACCCCCATCATGTCTAGGGCCCTCCTGTCCCACCCCACCCCCTGCAAAAAAAGTCCAGAGAAGGAAGAATCTTCCTTATAACCTTAAGCTGAAAACTCATCTAGGACATGGGGGAAACTCAGTACAAGTCCCACTTCCTCCTGAGAGGAAAAATGGATTTGAAGATGGCTCTGAGAGACAACAGATCCCTTCTCATTCCTTCACTTGCCCAATTAATATTCAATTATTGGGGAAAGATTGAAGGAGATCCAACATCAGAATACTCCATAGTGCAGTGGGTAAATGCACACACACTTCAGAGCTGGTTAACCCCTGTTAAAATCCCTTCTCACCCTCCAACAGGGGACTTGTGCCAGATACTAGTTGAGTACAATAAACACTGTGCTAAATATTATATGGGAAATCACTGCAACTCCCACCGCTTTGTGTAAACTCACTTGAGGGACCTGATCCAATAGGCAGCCTCTGAGCTCACCTAATGGATCAAGAACTTATATGAAAGTTAGGCAGCTAAAGGCCTATGTGTCTCTGTTTGAGAACTGCTTTGGAGCTTAGGCAGACAACTAGCATGAAGTGCACAGCTTAGGTGGGAAATAGACAACCCGGAGACTAGACTGAAGCTGCACCATGCATGCTGATAGGCAAGAACGTGGGTGCTGAGCAAGGTTAGGAGCCTATGGGATCAGATTGCTGCCAAGCAGGAACTATTTGGATCAGAAAAATGGGATTTAGGCACCTAAATACCTTTGTGAACTGCATCCTTTGTAATCAAGTGTAGTTTGTTTGCCAACCTCTGTTCTAGCTAGAAAGAGTTTTTCTGAATAGATCATTGTCAATATTGCTCATTTTATTATCGTCCAAGGAGTAAGTTGAACAAAACTCAAACCAAATCAATAAAAAGATACATTAGCTAATCTTTTTTGCGCCCTTGAATGTACATTATGTTTTTGCAGAGAAAGCACTTTTTACAACCATTTTGATATACAAAGAATTTTTGACAAAATAGGTTTAGAAACAGAAAACTGCTGTAAAGCCAACAAGCAGCACAGCATAGAGGAGCATGCTCAAGGCTGAAAGGCAGCCATGCCTGACTTCTAATCTTGCCTCTGCCACTGGTAAATTGAGTCATCTGGGCAGTTTGCTTTCGGTTTCCTTAGCCATAAAATGGGGATAATACCTACCTACCTACTATAAGTGTTCTGAGGAATAGTTAACGTGAATATTTGTCATAAGCTATAGACATGCTAAATATCATTAATAAATTGGTTCTGCAATTTTCATCTGGCAGAGATAATAAGAAAGTATACAAATATACAAAGTTGCTCCCTCAAATAAAGCAGAAATGTATAAATTTAATAGTCACAATCTATAGTCAACATAGTTAAAGTTCAAAAAGTTTCTAATCTAATTTGTCAAAAGTGTTTAGATACATATGCCGTTCTAGCAAAATAACACTACATGCTAATATGTATCCTCTCAAAATAAAGATATTTGACAAGTACTGTCTTACATGGCTCAATAGAGTACAGAGTAGATTCATCAATTTCCTGTTTCTTTCTCTCTCTCTTTCAGCATCCTTATCAACCTAATTAAGGCTTTGTTCATTTGAAACCTCAGATGACAATTTGTTTAACTCTATCCCACTGTGGTCTTTTTATAAGGAGAATTAAATTTGATCTTCTGACAGCAATTATTAACGGATCCCAACTGGCCCCAATTAAGACACATGGCTCACAGGCCTCAAAATCCAATAAAGTGCCAAGTCCTCTCTTTTACTTGTACATCTTTCTTTACCTTGTTTTATTTTCTTAAAGCCAATTAAGCCAGTCTTATCAAGTGGAACTGAATGCTATTGTGTACTAACTCAAGACACAATGTATCAATTTTCAGTGCAGACACACTGAAGTATTGACAATTTTGAAGTCACCCACTTTTAAGCCCTCCCTTATTCAACTCACTTAGAGACAAGCAAAGAAATGTATTCACTTGTGCTGTATATGACCTACATAACATCTTTTAAGACACTGTATACACTTAAACAGCAGTGATTAGAAGAAACTATTTAATAGCCATAATATAATTTTTAGATTGCTTACAATGCTGTCTTACAAGAATACCTTCCTCCTTTCATTATTTCCCCCTCAGAAATCATCTCTTAATTTCACAGCTTCAAAAGAACATGGTGCTCCTTTGTAATTTCTGAAGTTAACCTTTTTACCCTTAATTTCTGCTCTAATTTTTTCACATATGTTCAGTAGTAAGACATGAAGCAATGTTCCCTTGCTTTCACATAAATGCAGGTAGCCCCAGGATTTGGAATTCATTGATTGTGTGCTACCCCAGGGAAATGCCTGAATTAAAACCAGCCTCATGAGACTGAAGTAGTTTCTATTCACATCTGGATCTCCTTATTCTAAACTCTAACACCTGCCTCAAAATTTAACCCCCATCTTTTGCTTTGAAGAACAAATAGGGCAGATTTATCTATAGCCATTTGCTTTAGGTCAAGGCTGAACCATGTGATGTTCTGCTAAATTAATTGCAAGGTAATTGACATTGTTTGACACAGTTTCTAAAAGGATGATGCTCAAATCATATAGTGGCTAGATTTCTTTCCTATTTAAATAGATGCTTTCCTCTACTTGTAACCTACACACAGTATGGGATGGTAACCTATCAACATGCAACACATTCTGTATGTTGCAATATTTGTAATTAATTATAAAAACTAAGAGGATCTTCACATTGTGCCGTCACAGTAGTATGCAAAACCTTAAAAAAGCTCAGAACACCACTGGTTGCATATCTTTTAACTCATTAACCATGATGAAAAATATGTTTTCTATTTGTAATTCTTTTCATTACATGCTTAACAAATGTAATCACAGTAGTACTTAGACATGAAGGAGATACAAAGACACTGAAATTGCAATGCAATGTTTCATTTACTGGTAGGAAGATATACAAGGTTATACAAACCATAATCAGGTATGTTTCCTCCCCAGAAGGGAAACACAATTTTCTTTGTGAAAAATCGCAAAATAGTTACAGAAGTCCCCAGTTTTCTAAAAATAAAATGAATCTCAACCACCTGAACTAGTAAATACAATTGATCAGAAAATAAAATATACTGACCATAAAACACAGGTAGCACTTTTGCTCCCACAAATTCTTCATGACCCCAAAAATGTCAACTGTAACACAAAGCATGAATAAAAATGGATTCTTCATTTCTACCAACTGCACCCAAGTTTCAGTAGAATCAAAACAGAGAGTCTGAATGTATTGTGCTGTAAATTATTTCTCATTGTATTCTGATAATCTTATATAAGATGTGATGTTAATTTTAGAACATACTTCTGCTAAAAAGGGCAAACATTGAAACAGATTTAGTGCAAAGAGCTGAAAATATCCTGTGGAAAAAAATCTGTAGAGAAATCAGACCAACCCAAATCCTGCCATTACTCAGCACTGCAGTGACGTGCAGATGTTTGTAGTGGTTTGAGGAGCCAGCGGGGGCTGGAAACTCTACGTATTCGACTCCAACATGATTGCAATTGAACCTCATCAAAGTAAGAGTTCATAATTTGTCACAGAAAACAGCCAATTAACATATGTTAGCAAAAGGCTCCATAAAGATAATATATGAGTAAAGTCCCAAAGCATCTGTTGGAAATAAAAATTCTGCACTTTTAAAAAGCATTATCAGACTGGGCTTGAGAAAGTTTAAATTGATAATGGCAACTATGTTTAAAAATATGAAAAATATAACTATAGAATTTCTTTCAGGTTTGGGGTTACAGCTGGGGCAATCTGGGTACTGAAGCACTATTTAGTATTCTTACATTGCACTGTAAATAGTTAGACCTTTGCCAAAACACAGCAGTTATTTTGTTGTAGTGCTATTTTAAAATACAGACCTTCATTGTGACTGAGGTGGCCTTCAGTGATGCACTTTGTTGTCAAGACATTCCTCTGAAAACACAGCCTCTCCTTTATCTTTACAAAAATACAGTGCTGTGAAAATGCACTGCTGCCCCAGGGCCTGGACGGTGATCTCAGTTACATGTCTGCAAGTGCAGTGAAACTCTACACAACTGATTAAGCTATTCTGTAGTTACACTGATGAAAGTCAGAAAAGAATCTGGCTCTTAGTTATTGTTAAAATAAAGATACGCACAATATAAAACAAAATGTGTGTTTTGAATGTGTGTTTGTATATGGGAAGTGGAGCCTAGTGTTTTGCTAACACTTTTAACAGTGACTGTGATGTAACTGACCCCTGTCTTTTCTAAACAGCTTCTTGATAAATCTCCTTTCTAGTTCCTCTGCATGGATAAATCCCTTAGAGTTGCCAAGTTGATGGCCGGAAAGGACCACCACAGCTTCCAGCCTGACTTCCTGTATATGACAGGACACCAGTGTCACTCAGCACCCACACACTAAACACAACAACCAAAATTAGATCAAAATATTACAGCCCACTGGAGACTAGATTATTATGGGCCACAGGCAGAGAATGAGAGGCACTTCAATGCACTAGTGCTCAGCACCCCCACGCCAACAGTGAAATGATTAAATGAGCTCATACCCAGATAATCCTGGCAAGTGACCCACACACAATGCTGCAGAGGAAGGCAAAAGAAAAACCCCAAGGTCACCGCCAATCTGACCTGGGTGAATACTTCATCCGGGCCCACATATGGTGATTAGTTAAATCCTGAGCATGTGAGGAACAACCAGCCAGCCAAGCACCTGAGAGCGAGAATGCACAGTGCCACCTCAGAGCCCTGGCCCTTCCCATCCAATGTCCCATCTCCAGCCATAGCCATTCTTGATGCTTCAGAGGAAGGAGATTAACAAAACACCAGAAGAAATGGGGTGGGGGAAACCCTCCCCGACCCCTGCAGGTTTTTAGCTGAATTTTACACTGAGTGATTAGGATGTTTTTCTTTTTCTTTTTTTAAGTCAGATATTCTTCTTTTATAGTGATTGGATTGTTATGTAACGATCAGTAGCCACAGTACTTTTAAAATAATTTATTTGACCCAATTTGTTTGTGTGTGTGTATTACACAGTATAGTAAAAGAAAGCATTTCTTCCCCCTGCCTTTTGTTTTTTTTTAAAGAAACCCAAGAAGGTTTTTAGCCACTTCATTTTGAAATGTGGTTTTAATTAATATTCAGTAAAACAATCAAAAAAATATCTCACGTTGATGAATGAGAGTGGAACCACTGCTGATAAAAGAGTAAAACTGACAGACTCGAAATACTATGCTGTCCACAAAAAGAGAATGTGCTGGCCTTGAAAGGGGTCTCTTCTCCCACTGAAACACTAAAGAGTCATCAATGTTGCGTCCATTAAAGCTAGAGCATGTAGTTATGTGCTTGTGTTCTTCCCCAACCATAGGATGATTACATTTTTAAAATTTCACTAACTGCGCTGGTGCTCAACCATCTGTTACAACTAAGCCATGGCTTCTTAGGTCCTGATTAGAGAGACCTCTATACATGCTTAACTTTACATACTGAGAAGTCAATAGGGCTACTCACAGTGTGTAAAACGAAGTATATGTGTAAGTCTTTGTGAGAACAGGACCTAAAATTGCTCAACATTTCTGACTTTTCTTGCACTGGTCAAATTCTAATCCCATCTGTTCAGTGTAAAATTTACTAACATCCTCTACTGGGCTGCATTACATTAAACTAAGACAGAAATGAAACATTACACATATACTTTTTATCAAAATAGCTTGAATTATCTTCGGGTTATACTTTTTTTTTCCTCTGAAGGATGTGTTCACAGACTCTCAAGCAATCACTAACATTTTTGATTAAGATCTCACCAATAGATGAAAATCCCAAAGCTCCTCTGCCATTGAAACAATCACATATCTTAGACTGTCCCCAACTAATGACAGTAAACTATGTAGCCTCAAGCTAAATAGATTAATTTCCATTCTGGAATGAACAGACAAAAAGACCGGACAGAACACATGTTAATACTAACAGCATTGTTACAACTATTAAAGAAAATACAATTCTGCCCCTAGAGCTTTTTTTTATTAACAGAAATAACATTCCAGGTACAATTCAACTAGTGCTTTATAAATGATAAAATAAAACAAAGTTAGATAAATACTACCATTTTTTCTTCAATATAGTTCCTCTAAAACTTTCTTGTGCAACCACACTACAAACTTTAGAGAGGACCCAGCTTCAAATTTGCTCTTTATTCTTCATAAAAAAAAAACTGCTTAAAAAAACTGCTGCCAACCCTAAGAACAGAATATCAAAAAGTAATTGTTACCTATGCCAAGGAAATATTGTCTCACAGAGTGATTTCCTATTATTTAAAGTTAACTTTCCCTTCTGTATAGCCAGAATGAGAGAAATTTACAATTAGACCAAGAACAAGTAAAAGTAAATTTCAATTCATTGCCTTTAAGCAACATGTTTTCCAAAAATGCTGATTACCAAATCTGATGTATTGCTTAGTTATAATATCTCATACTGAGATATCTACAGCATGATTTTTTTATTTCAGGTTTAACAAATTATATACAAGCAAATACTTTAAAATTTGTTTTCCTACTTATTTTGTCTTAGACTTTATCCTAGGACCAAACTTAATGACAATTCAGATCATTCAAATGATGACATCTGCTAATGAGTCCCAGCTATGGCACATAGCAACCTAATTCTGAAAAGTGTTTATAGCTCTTTCTCCAATTATTTTAAAAATCAGCTTCTCAAGTCTGAAAACAAGGTCCCTAAGTGAGGGTATCCAATTCTGTTCCATTTACCTAATACTGAATCTATGCAAGTCAATGATAATTATGCCAATAACTTCAATGGGAGCAGGCTTGAGGTTTTGGATGAAACTAAACTAAACTGAAACTAAATAGACATTTGGTTGCTGAACGGTCAATTTGAATTTCCAAAGTCACCTTCATGTAGATTCTTGTCGTTTCTCCAGAGTTCTGAGGGTTTATAAAGTTCATTTAATGTATTTATTTATCTGGGTGGAGAGAGGTGATTTTGGAGTTTTGAGAGTCTTCCTGAATCAGGAGGAAAGCAGACAGGACGGTGGAGAGTATATTATTCCCTCTGCAGACCTTTGCCACACCATCCTGCTTCAGCAAAGGAAATAACTTCTGTTACTGGCCAGCTTCTGAGAAGTATGTTGGGCAGTTCTAGAGCCAGGAATCGGACTAACCATGACATGAAGAGCCACAAATGGTCACAGATTGATACAGCCTATATGGTAACAAGATATTATAAAGATGAAAGTTGTGGACCATTATTGTCCTTTTAGGATTAAAAAGTACTTATTCTTCAATAGCCTAACACACAAATTTAACACTAGTGAAAACAAAATATCTTCTATGTACTCAGGATGAACACCTAGGAATTAAGGGCTCAATTCCTAGTCATCCCAAGGAACAGCTACAGAACAGGCTGTGAATGTTCAAACTTAAAATAAAAATAGTAACTAACTAGATAACCTTGTACTTTGTCAGGTAGAAATCCTAGGCTCCTGAAAGCTCAAAAGGATACTTTTGTCATTTTGAATTATCCAGCATCTTTCTGTACCAACCCAGAGATTTACTTTTCCACACCAGCTGCTGCAGAATAATCTGATTTATAATTATATCATTCCCCTTTTATTAGGTATTCACTTGTCAGTTGTTGCTTGGCTCCAGTAGATGGAAGCAATTCTCTTGATATTTTTTCTGTTTAGTGTGGTTTTGAGACTGTTTATAGGCCTGAATCTTTGTTTTTCTATTTATTTTTTGTCTGTTCTGCCTTTGATGTTAGATTCCTAAATAATCTGTTCCAGTTCAAGGAGCAGCTTCTTCAAAAGAGCAACACTCACTAATAAGTCAGTGATTCCTGCTGAAACCAATCATATTTAGCACATGTTAAGAGGGTGGATGGCTTGGTTGCAAATCCACAGTAGTTTGTTTCTGGCAGCCTCACTGGTTTCTGATCCTGCAGAGATAGTACTCAATATGAAAAAGGGAGGTCGGGTTGCAAGTTCACATAAATTGATTCTTGACAGCCTCATAGCATTCACTTCTGCAGGTAAGGAGCATTAAGGTAGTAGACTAGTGGCCTATCCTTTGATTCTCCTAGCCACTGTGGTATTTGTTTCCCTTCTGCTGCCTGACTGAAAATTTGGTGGACAGGAAATGCAATATCCCATCAATGGCAGAGGAGTTAAAGATGGTGGAATTTCAGTTTAGATGTCATGGAATATGTAGAAATACGACCTGCAAGCTAGTGTGCTGGAGGTCTTTCTGTGCTTCAGATATGTAGAAGCCAAGTGATCACACAAAAAAGAGAGAGAGAAAAAAGAGCAGATTCTGAGGCTATTTTGGAAGGTGCAGTATGAATTCACCTCCCTGTTTGTCATTCCAGAGCAAGTGCAGAGGATCTGGATAAAGGTGCTTAGCCAATGCTCTAGAGTTCCAGTAATGCTGCTCTTACTCCTGTGTCTGAAAAAGGGGTTGGGTTCTGTTACAAGTAAAGACTTTCAACCTGCCAGAAACAAAACACCCGCCCTCCCCCGCCAGAAAGAATTAGACATAGAAGAATAGTATATTTGCCTCTATTTCTTCAGCCCTATTTCAGTAAGGAACTCCTCTCCTCAGTAAGACTGCAAGATTAGATGCTCATCTTTCTAAAGACCTGTCAGCCTCAATTAAACAGGTGTCAATTACTTTTCACCTAAGTGACATATGGCCAGCTCTGGCTAATGAAAGAGACACTTTCCTGACTCCCTGCAGGCATCCCACATGTTACGATCTTGTCAGTCCTCATAAGCTAATCAGGGTCATGCTGGGTCAAATTTAAAAAAAATGTATGTTCTTCAGAGCTGGAACTGTCTTTCTATGTATTTATATAGCACCTACCATAATGCGTCCTCAATCCTTTCTACTGTCTCTGGCCACCATGACTCAATGTAATTAATTAATTCTATTTGAATGAAAGATTTCTAAAGAACAAGTAGGCAATACAGAAGTGGTGCTGGTAATTCAGTGAGTGGCATTCCCATCAGAGACAATCCTGAATCAATGGTGCTGCTAGAAGAGGATACTATAATGATACTGGAGACTGTTTCAAATAAGATGTAAAACCAAAAAGGTTAAGGATGTTAACTATGGTGTCCTGGTTAAATTCCAACTTGAGCTACTATATTCTGCTCACCTAAATTCTCAGCAATTGAATAAGACACTCTTTGCTTCCTGAGCTTGACAAATGTAGTGTTGCTGTGTGCTACTGAGCAACAGCAGTGTTCCACCATAATGGTGGTTGCATTTTCAGAGCCAAGTTCATTGATCATTATATACCTATGGCCAAACTCACAGGTAGCTTGGAGGCTTAATTAGCTAATATTAATTAAGTATTTTGAGATCTGTAGGCACTATACAATTAGAAAGCATTTTTATTACCAGCAGATTAGCAATTCCTAAGGTCAGCAAGGTCTTTAGCTCTTTCATCACTCTTTTCAGGAAAAGAACACAGAAAAAGCAAATACTGATAAGACTCCATTTCACATGTATTTCAGAAGTGAATGTTTAACACAAAAAGAAACATTCATATTTCCTCCTCTTCCTTCCATAACTGACTGGCTGTAACTTTGGGAGAGTAACTTTTTTTTTGTAGTACTATCATACCAGTGGAGGGAGTCATGGGACTCCCATGATGCCATGAAACAACACTTTGAGAAAAAGTCTGAGAGTGCAAATAACTAACTCCTGCCTTTCACATGTGCAACGTTCTTCTCCATTTCAGTGCTACTTCAGTTATAGCAAAGAACCACAATTCCACAAAAGGGTCATGTCTACTTCAGTTGCTCTTTCAGAAATGAAAGCTTGTTTTTCATTATGACATTATTTACGATGACCTAGAACTCTGTCTTTGGATAAATTCTGAGGAAAGCAATAATGAAAGTACCTTGTCCTATCACTCACAGTTAACCTGTCCATAGCAATTCCTCAGTATAACCTAAACTAACTCATAATTCTAACATCAAGTGATCTCATACAGTTATATTCTGAAAAGACAAGTCTTATAGGCCGGAAAAGATTCAATCTCATCTCACTCAGATCACTGCTTTCAGTTGAAACAGATCAATTCCAGACCAAAGAACATTCCTTTATGAATGTGTCATTGCATGTCTTTCTAGCTGTGCTTTTGGGCTGCACATGTACCATCACAAACCTGTGGATCCTGTACATTCTCTTTTAGTATTTTTCTTAGCATTTACATTGGGACGCAGGCAACAATCAATGGATAATATTCTCCAAGTTCTATGGATGTTTCAGCCTGGGGTGGGCTCATACACGAGTAAAATTACCAGTATCCACTTAAAAGAGGTTATAAATCTATTGCTTGCAGACCAAGGGAAGGCAGAATGTTCTTTCCCATTTCAGTACATTTCTGATCAGGGGAGTAATCCTAAGAAACATGGACAATGCATCCACCAATCAGGGAGGAACAAAGGAATGGCAAAGAAAGTGCAGAGGTTCCTGATCCAGGCCAATATCAACCTCCTAGGGATTATGGCAATCCATTTAAGTTATTTTCACTCTCAGACTTTTTCTGTGTACGAGTACACTTATAAAGTTTATAAGTACACTTAAAGGGTTGTCATGAGGAGACGGGAGAAAAATTGTTCTCCTTAACTGCTGATGATAGGACAAGAAGCAATGGGCTTAAATTATGACAAGGAAGGTTTCGGTTGGACACTAGGAAAAAATTCCCAACTGTCAGAGTGATTAACTGCTGGAATAAGTTGCCTAGGCAGGTTGTGGAATCTCCATCATTGGAAGTTTTTAATAGCAGGTTAGACAAGCACCTGGCAGGGATGATTTAAGAGGGTACTTGGTCCTGCCATGAATGCAGGGGACTGGACTCAATGACCTCACATGGTCCCTTCCAGTTTCTATGATTCAGTACCTGAAGTGGTGAGCTACCATGCCGACGTACTCAGTTGCGTAAGTGTAAAGCATGGGGAGTTGTGTCTTTTATAATTTCTGTTATTAAGCCAGGGAGAGAGGATCATTTGATGACTATGGGGATAAACTAGAAGGCGGAAGTGTTTCTGAAAGTGTAAACATCCTAAGATCCTAGGAGTAGATTCTGTCTTTATTGCCTAGACATCGGCCCCACTACATACATCCTCCCGGTTTTAGTCTAAGCACTGTAAGGAAGAAGCTGCCCAGCAAATAGGTGACCATGAGTCTGAAAGCCCCTAAATGGCTCAGGAGGTCATGGTGGCCCAAACTCTTTGTGAGTTCCATAGCTCTTTCTTTGCTGATTGTTCCTGTGAGATGATTTACTACTATATCAGAGACTAATGATGCATAGCAATCCCAATTATCTGTGTCTCATAACATGGCTATTGGAAGTGCACAGCTGAAATGCCCAATGTTATTACTGCCCTTTTTACATTCTCATTCGTGTTCATCTGCCATGAATTATACAATAACATTTTATTTCATATTGTTTCTTTCAGTAAAACACACCCCCAAACTGGACCTGACAGAAAGTCTCAACCTTCAGAAATGTCAGAGATTTTATTATTCAGGGAGTGCTGGATAAGGTCTTAATGTTATTACTCTGAAAGTACAGACTATAGTCCTCAGTAACCTGAAAGGTAAACTGTGATGTTGGTCCCTGAAGTAGCCAGAAGCCTGATAACTTAGCAAATTGCATTTTTCATGTCAGGTCACCCTTTCCCTTGAGAATTTATTCTAGTGCTTGGTGTTTTACAAATCCCCTTTTAAGGTGTTTCAAAAGATTCTTTTAATCATGCTGTTCCTGGTGCAGTATTTTCAGCAAAACAGGTAGAAAAGTTGAAAACCCCTTTTGTACAGCAGGGCTTCCTTATTTAGTTTTCCTTGAAGACAAGGTAGTGATTACATTTCACTTTGAACATCTCACTTATTTTAAACCCAAATTAGGATTCCAATTTCATTTGAACCAGGAGGTATCACTGCCCACTTTGTGTCCACATTCTAATAGCAGGAAGAAAGAGAGACTCTATTGTGTGAATGTTAAGCAAGGCTAGTGGGATTTACCAGAAAAGAACATTTTTGACCAGAAGGTCAGATCAATTACTTGTTCTGTTCAGAAGTTACAAGCAAGAGAAGACAGTCTCCAAGAGAACAATTTCTCCGTGGTACAGGAATGCATTAACAAGAGACATACACAGACCCTGCTAAAGAAGGGGAAGTGAAAGTTCACTCTACCCAGTTGGTTCTTACACCACACACAGGACAGACCAGAAACTTCTCCATTCAACATATGCAGCAGAGGAGGAGAAGCCTCCCCTCCTTTGGGTGTTTTTACACATCTTTGCATGGGTATTCTGAGTAAGATGAATGCTAGAAGCCATAATTTTTTGATAATACCACCCAATTAGCATGTTTCATACATGAAATCCAATTTCTGTAGGACATGGAGAAACCATATACACAGGTGAGAAATTACATTTACTGTCCATTGTTTTCAACAATCTCTTAGGACAGAGGTTATCAAACTGTAGTCTATGAACCACCAATGATCCACAGAGCTATTGTTAGTGGTCCATAAAGAGCTGGCTAGTCACATGATGTTGTGTCCATGTGTCCAACTGCTACACTGCACCAAAAAGGAACTAAAATACATAATCAGTTATTATTAATTAGTAATATTTCCTAAAATTTATTTGCCATGTATGCTACATTGCTACATTTGCCACAGGGATGTTGATCCATTATCATTGAGGGGGGAAGTGGCCCACGAAGTCTGACTGTAGATTAAGACAGAAGTTTACTAGATATCTGTTGTGTTTGTAGGTGGGTCACAGGATTTTCCGCATGGTAAGGGTGTGGGGAGAAGGGCAGATCTTCCTCCTTTATGTAGCTGATTGAGTTTTCCTACTTTGCTTCCTCCTCTGGATTCTTCCATTTCATCAGTCAACTACTTTTGCAGTTAGCAGAGTAAGATTTAAAGCTTACATTTATGTGCAAAAGGAAATAAATGTAAACATAAGATTACGGATCAAGACAGTACACTAGAGGAAAACCTTCCTGGAAAGGTCCAACACAAGAAGTGTCCAAGATAATATCTTTTAGTTTTGCAGAATTAGGTCATCATGGATTAAGATACAGCACTGGAAGAATTATTGTTCGTTCTTATTACAGTTCACAATGTGGAATTCCACACCAGGGATGTTGAAAAGATAAGCATGAGTGACACGGTATGGGATAAAAAAGAGCAGAAGTTGAGCTGAAATAAATAACTACAGTGGTCCACATTTCCCTACGCTTCCCCAAATATCTGTCTAGACAATCCTTTAGATGCAATTCAGGTCAAAGGACCCTTCCATAATGTAGCAAGGTGCACCTTCAATTTATTGATCACAATTTACAAATTGTGAGAAGCTTCCCTGAAGTTTAAATATCAAAATCTCTGCCACACAAAAGTGCCATCTATGAGGACTGACTTTTGAGCTATCTTTGGCACAGACTGGCTTTAGGCCAAAACTATAGCACCCTGATTTTGGGATCAGCAGAAAAGTCATAAATATTAACTGTTGAATGAAAGAATCATACAAAAAAAGTTGACAATAATCTGGAGTAAAACTTGCATATTAAAGCATACGCAGCTTGCTTTTTCTGATAGCTGCACAAAATAAACTTAAAAATCTGAATAGAATTTTCGTAGATTGTTTTTCACTTTATCTGATGTAAATTGGGGAATCTATTAGCTGGCCTCTAACTGCAAATGACAGGAAAAAAAGTGGTTAAATAAGATAAAGATGGGACTTGATCACAAGTTTGCACTTCTTAGTACTCTATTTACATCAAATTCAAGAGCAAATTCCCTTTTTCAAAGGTGAATTTCAAACAACTGTTGCCAATTACCAACATGACTTGAACTCAATCATTTAAAATTTACTGCCAAACTTTTTTAAACCTTAAATTTATAATTAAACAACTTCATCTTAAGAATTCCCAGGTATAATGCAATAACAGACTGCAGTCTTCACTGATAAGAAATGTAGCATGACATTGGGAAAGAGTATTTTGGATTTCTAAGTTTGTAATGGTGTTAAATCCAGATGAATATGACAATATATTAGAAATATTTGCTATGATGCAATGATTTTGGGTTTTTTTTTTAAACAGAAACCAATCATGTTTCCACTGAAGTCCATGGAAGATCATTCAGCACTGAGTGTGAATATCATTTCAGTGCAGAGTTAAGATCTTATCATTAGGCCCTCTGATAGGGCCCTCTACAATGGAATAATTTTACCCTGAGTAAAAGAGAGTCAGATTGAGGTAAATGTAATATACTGTTCTGTACATGAAGATTGTTAGCCAGTAATTACGTGTATTTTTACTTTCTCACAGTTGTATGATGAACTTTATTCTGTTTTTTCACAAGCACGATAAATGTTTATTCTTTCCTTTCTAAACAATTAAACATCTAAAACATCTATCTACTAATTGTGCACCTTTTTTTTTTGGCTACAGGAAAAGATCCCATGGTTATGCTTGGGGTCTTGTACACAACAGGCTTACTCTGTGAAATCAAAAGGTGGGCAGGAGAAATTTGCATTCCATATAGAGAAGATTGCTTTCACACAAGCTCCCCTCAACAAAGCCAGGTCCCTGCTATGTTGTGATGTGATTCGCTAGAACTCCCACCTCTTCTGGGAATAATGACAAGAAATAGATTTCCACAATCCCTGCCCCCACTCCTTAATAGTAAAAAAGAACCTGTTTTACTCAAGGGTGAGTGAGTACCCATTTTGGAGGTATAGTTTTTGCAGAGTTACTTGTAACATGTTGAATAAGTAATAGTACAAAAAAAGAATACATCCTGCTACTGTCTTTTTTGCTAAATTTAACGTACATTTTAATATCTTCTTCAGTATAACCTATCAATAAATATGTGCTAAAACTGCAATGCATTCTCAGGTTTGGATACTGAGGCCTTGTCTACACTAGAAAGGTAAATTGACCTATATCAGATTGACTTACAGCATTTCCACACTATCTTCCGTGGGTTGGTGGTCTGCATCCTAACCAGGAGCACTTCCACCGATGTAAGTGGGGGGAGCTAAGACACTGGTGAGAACTGCCCCATGTTCCCCCACAGGAGCCAGGAGAAATTGTCCAGGGCCTCTTGCCCCCAGGGAGCAGAGTCCAGCTACCATGAGTTCTTGCACCTCTCCCCACTCCCAGGAGCTGGGCTGAACTATGAAATTGACATGGTTGCCCCAGCTCCCGGTGAGGAACGAGTGTAGAAGCTGCCCAGAGCTGCTCCCCTCCCTCCTCTCAGCTGGGGTCCAGCCACCAGTGGATTCTCATTCCAATACCAGACTGATGCAGGGGTCTAGCCAGGGCCGTCCCTGGGAGGGGAGAACAGGGTGATCGCCCTGGGCCCTGTGGGTACGTGGGCCCCACGCTGTCCCGCTCCCAGCAGGGCAGTGCGGGGCCCGCGCGCACTGCAGCCCCTCCTCCCACAGCCGCCCCACTGCCTTCAGCAGTTAGCCGAAGGCAGTGGGGCGGGGCAGGCCGGGCCGGGCCCAGGAGCCGCCCCTTCCCGCAGGTGGCCTCCGGGGTCGGGGCCGGGATCGGGGCTGACTCTGGCTCAACCTGCCTCCCCCCCGACCCTCCCCAGGCGGCCTCGGCCTCCAGGCCCAGGCCCAGCTCCCCCCCAGCAGGCGGCCTCCCAGCCCGGGGCCAGGGCTGGAGCTGGCTCCCCTCGCCCCCACACCCCAACAGGCGGCCTCGGCCTCCAGGGCCGGCACCCTCGGCCTCCCAGCCCAGGGCCGGCTCCCTGGGATGCGGAGCGGGCCAGTGGGCCTGCCACGCTCCCCTCCAGCCTGGGGGGTGGGGACCCCGCTTTGGCCAATTGGTCCTGGGCCCCACTCCCCCCACGGGACCGCCTGGGTCTAGTGGAGCACTGACATTGACAAGAATGAGAGTCATCAGTCGATATAAAGAATGCAGTGTCTCCAGTGACACGGCATTGCCCTATCTATGCTGACATAAGCCCTACACTTCTTGTTGAGTTGGTTTTATTATGTTGGCATAGCAAGGGAGTTACATCAGTGGGAGGACCATTTGAATGTGTACACCTGCACTATACATATTCAAAAGTCAGCTTTTGTTAACAAAACTCTAGTGTATACCAGCCCTCATTCTCAACCATTCCGATTGAGATTATGATAGCAACAGATTCCCTTGATTGGATTGTAGCTTAAGGCTTTGTTCAGACTTTTTGCGTCTAGACATATGTATCTTGTTTCTCCCATGCAGTTCTATGCAATCAAATAAATGCATTCGCTACAGTGTATTCAGCAGCAACCTCCCCACCCAAAACCCAACAACAAAAACCAAATAACCTCCCCTGCAAAACTCAAAGCCCTCCTCCACCCCCCAAAACCCACTACATCACATGAAAAATATGCCCGTATGCTCCTATTTGTGCATATGGAGGATCAGAGCAAACCCTGATGTAAAAACAAATGCTGTACACAGTATTTTACAACAGCTACAGTCACTATTAGAACCTAAAACATAAAAATTAGTTGTTCTGATAATGCAAGTTGAGCCTTGACTCATTCAGCTATTCAACTTACTTATGTATTTCTAAGGTGCCTACTATCTTGGCATCTGAACTCATGACAATTGTCATGACCTCAATATCCTTACCACCACCTTCTTTGTTTGCCTCACAGTGCAGTCTGTGGTGATGAGGCAAACTTCACACTTTAGCTTTGCATATGCTAGAGAATGAAAAATAACTCTCAATTCCCTGTATTTCATCCAAGTTTAAGTACTCCACATTAATGAGACCACATGAATTTGATAAAAAAACCAAACTTCCCACAACCCCCACTCCCAAATATCCACTAACAACCTGTGGCAACAACATCTTCCCTTGCACACCATCAAACCAGTGTACCATGAAAGGGACCTAGGGAGACTGAAGAAAGAAACAGAAAACAGGAGGTTCCTTGCATTGGCTTCTTTGAATACATTTGTTCAAGATAAAAAGAAAGGGGAACAAGAAAACATGCATGCCTGCTGTTGAAAGGAAAACCTTTTTGTGTCGAATACATTAGAGAAATTGTTCAAGAACAGTTCATCCTTATACAAAGATTGCTCATGTAATGCTGCCAAGTTCAGGGTCAACCTGGGTTATCAGCCATGTACCAAAAGTGCCAGACATGCAAGTTAAAGCTGCCTCCTTCCTCTTCCCTTCCCCCACTGCATAATGGCCCATTCCTAATTGCTTGCTGAGAAATCCAGGTGGGTGAATAACAATTTCCCACAATTTAGATAGGCGAGTTGCATTCTGACACACTTCTATTTTAATTGTATAAATTCAGACATATGTAGGGCACAAATCTCTGCAGAACAGTGTCCTAAAGCCTTCAATCAAGGGAGGAAAAATCACATACAGTGTTGTAATTCTTATGGATCATTCTGAGATAGTTCATTGTAAACATTTTTTCAAGTATATTAGCATATACTGCATTAAAGCATATCATCTTTTTAAATAAAAAAACCCCAGAAATCTTATGCTTTTTATTTACAGCAATCCTCTGGAACATATCCTATGTTACTCACATGATTTATTCCTTATAAATGCTTTAAGTTCTGCAGAAGATCTGTTACTTCAATTTATCAATATTCTTCATTATCAACATAAGATATAGCATAAGTAATAATGAGTAGCATATTCACATTGGTTATTCAGTCCCTAAACTTTAGAAGATGTATTTTTTGTACTTTTGAATAAAAACAGATTAACATACTTCCTTTACAGTTTTGTATTTAGAATGAATAAATCATAAAGCAAAAGAATAAATGATATTCCAGAACAATACAATAAACTTACACATAGGAGTCATTGCTATTAAAAATTTACCATATTCTGTCTGGATGCCAGTTTACCATCTAAAGATTAAGAATATGGTACACTGAAGACTGTCCAGGGAATATGACATTATAAATTCCTAATTTAATATTAAAATAATGGGTCAAATCCATCTCTGGCATAGCAATATTTCTTCAGTGGAGTTATAACAAGGATGAATTTGACTATATAATCTGTTTTTTTCTCATTTATTTTAATCTAGTCTTGTACTTAAAATTAAGCACATGCATTAAGGGTTTGTAGGAAAAGGATCATAGAGCTTTTTATTGCACACTGTGTGCACTGAAAGTTTGAAATCAATGGTTGTACAAGAAATGCAGGACCAGACACTTAACATGTTTTACGAACAATTGATAGCCATCAAATTATACACATTTGAAATATTGTCCCCTCTGGTATGAAGAAAATGACTGTTGCTTATAAGTGAATGCTATGCAACTGTTTAGGATCAGAAGAGGTGATGAATGTTCCAGCTGAAAGTGCAGGGGGCATGTAGGTAGGCAAAAATACCTGACCAAAAATTTAATGAAGACATTGGAATAAACACCCTTATTACTGCATAAAGTGCTAACATACCTTTAAATGGTCAGGACTTAAATTTAAGGGTCCTTAAAAAGTCAGCACCAATTGCAGCACCGTGGCCTTGAAACCAGCCTCGAACACCAATTCAGTACATAATTCTGCCTACTGAATCACTAAATGAATTTCTGCAACATCTACATGTCTCTGAAAAGTCTTGCCTCCAAGCATTTACCTAGCCTACTTTGCTTAGTTTGTGAGATCTGATAGGACCTAAGGGCAGCTAATGTAGGTGCTAATGTGGTCTGTGCAATGAGGGTCAGCTCTCGATCCCATAGTGGCTGAAGAGACCCAATACCAAAGTGATTCAGCAGTGAATGAGTCTACTGCAGAGAAGGGTTGGTGCATAAAGTGATTTATGTGATGACCATTCTCCAATGAAAGGTACAGAAGCTACAAGATCTATAGTAGAATCATAGAATAATAGGGATGGAAGGGACCTCATGAGGTCATCTAGTCCAACTCCCTGCTAAAAAGCAGGACCACTCCCACTAGTAGCAGCAGCAGAGAAACTTAAAAAGAGAATCTATTCCCGTTTTACCTTAGCACAAATTTCAGTGACTTGGGTTGTGCACGGGGGACAAGATTAAAGAAAGGAATAAACCCCCAATTAGAATGATTATACAAGTTGCCTTTCCTAAATATTATTATTATTATTTTACTAAATTTACACAGGAAAGCCTAAATCCTGCATGCCTTTGCTTCAGTCAGTAGTCCCATTGGCTTCACTGGATGTGCTCACGTGAGAAAAGTAAACAGCCTCCAGCTTCTAAAACCATTATGCAATATGCAACTCATAATTAATACACTATCACGGGTGTCTCTAAAAATCAATTTACTTCTAAAGTCCTCCCACTTTCTACCCCCAAGATGCTCAGAGTGCTGCACAACAGAATAAAAACCATTCAGAGGTATCATATTGACAAGTAATCAAATACTTCTTAACGGCCCCAAAGAAACTATGGAGGATGCATGTAACAGCTAAAGAGATTATAAGGACCATTCTGGGGGAAAAAATAACCACATTTTGGGGGGAAATTATAAGGTTTTTTTTTTCCCTGTGGAGAGACTTGGTTTCAGACAGGTTTGGTGAGGGAACTTGACAGCCTAAAGCCCACCTCAGCAAAAGACATTACTTGTCAACCAAAATGGGATGATGAGATTCCTAAAAAGTGTGTGGCATCTGAGCGGTGATATCTGTCAAGATGCACAAGGAGGAAGTCTTGAAAACAGTCAGCATTTTCATTATTAAAGCCTTTATAAACCAACAAGGCAACTTAAAATCAAACTGCTTCTTCATAGCAGACAATGCACATGAGACAGGCTGGAGATAAGAGGCTCACATTTGATCAGGACAATAAGTTAATGTGCTACTGCATTCTGAGGAGGCTGCAAATGACAGAGCTGCACAGCTGAAAGCCTTTCTAGGAGGGAATTACAATAATCCTCTCCCATCAAGAGGACGTGTTGCTGTTATGAGATCACCAAAGGATAAATAAGGGTGCAGTCTATATGAACAATACAACTAAAAAATACGCCTTTCTTTTTCATTCTATGCACAGAATTCCACTGGGAAGATGTGGATGAATGGGATACCAAGATTCTTAACCTGACTAGCTCTGTTGAAATCCCCTCAATAAAAAGGGATATACATGAAGAAAAACATTCTCATCGTAAAGATTATCTGTACCCATCAGCAAGACTTTTGCTTTCTCTGCACCTAGGATGAGAAAGCTGGCAATAGCAAAAGCACTCCTCGGTGTGGAGAATGTACTTGCAGAATCCACAGGGCAAGAAATATAAAACTGCATATCATTGTTCTGCTGATGTCTCTGCTACTTAGAATTCTTACATTACCATATGCACATGTGATGGGACTGTGCTGTCCTCCAAGCATACCCTGAGCTTCAATACTTCAATACTTCTGAAGCTCAATAAAGTACTGCTACCATTAATGTGATATTCAGCACAACAAAATAGTTGGTTAATTCAGCCATAAAGCTTGGCATTTGGCAATGGAAACCATTTGATTTCCCCACACATGTGCAAACAGAGATTTCTATGCATTTGTGTGTTTAGCTGAACTATAAACTGCAAAATGTACTGCAGTAGTATTTACGTGGCATACCCCCCAAAATTTGTGGCTATAAGGCCTTCAATTTCTCTGGATGACTTAAAATGGTTTTACAAGTCACCAAATTAAAGTAAATAACATTTATATTGTTTGAAATTTATAATACATTATATAAAATCAGTCTGATCCTGAAAACAATGAATTTTTTCACTTTATCAGTGACTAACAGTATTTGAATTTTAATATTTATTGTCTCCATAATGAATAAATGCTTTTTTTTAAATAGCAATTGTATGTGACAAACACATAGTTTGACAACATTGACTATCATAAGTACTGAAAGCAAATCCATGTATATCTGTGGCTTGATTAAGGGTATTACCAACTGAAGGAAAAGTTCGGGACAGAATAGGGGGAATTAGTTGATAAACTTTTTTTAATTATAGCAAAAGCTATATATATATATATATACACACACACACACACACCATTTTAGAGATGGTGACATGATTTGTTCATATTATATGGGAAGTCTCCAAAAGAAAATGTAGAAGGACTCTACGTCCCAGTTATACTCTTTAGCTCAAAGACAGCTTTATTCCTGCCCAGAGACACAACCCAAATTCATCCCTGTTGTTTTCCACCAACGATGAATCTACATTCCCCAAATAATTTAGAATATTTTCTCTGTGCATAAAAGCTACTAACACGTTTTTATGAAAGCTATCTAAATAGGTGCCTGATCCAAGCAAAATGTAGCCTTCTGTTGGCCTGCAGGAAGTTTTGTGGATCTTTTGTTTGGATAGCCAGAGGCCACCTTCTGGCAAGAAGTTTCTCCTCACTTGAGCTGAATTAAGCATTATGTGCTCCCTTCTTTACCACATATAGCCATTTTAGCCTTTTGGCTTGGCTACTGAGCATGCTCAGTTGGTCCTCTGTCATTATGAAATAGGAATATGGTTCTTCCTGAGTTGATAAACCTTCAAAGAAAAATCTTAAAGGGGCACAAATTAGTTGACATTGAAGCATTCGGATGGTACCCTCTGGTCTATAAAAGTATATATAAGTTTCTTTTACATAGAGTAGAAGAGGTCAAAAGATCTCACAGAGGGTTTTCAGCTGAGGGTCAGTGATCTAGAGAGAAAGATCTCCTGCTGAAGAGGCTGGCAGTTGAGATAAGCAGAGCCCTGCAAATGCACGAATATCTACATTATATCCGCGGATATGTGCATCCACAGATACAATATGGATATCCACACAGACCATTTCTTTCAGATGCAGATCAGATACAGGTCCACATATTTTTATCTGTGTAGGGCTAGAGTCCTGCAAATATGCAGATATCCATGGATATCTGTATTACAGACACTTCCACAGATACAACACAGATATCGATGGACTATTTCTTGTAGATGCAGAGCGAATGCAGATCCATATATTTGTATCTGTGGAGGACTCTAGAGATAAGTTCCACTCCTAGTGGACCCTACTGCTTCAAGAGAATTTTCAGGTATTTAGCAGTTATACCAGAGGTATTACATTACAGTGGAAAGAAAACATTAGTCTAATATACAACTGAAACTGAAATAATGATTCACATATGTTATTTCCTGATTTACTAAAGGACGACTGTGCACAACACCATTGGCTGAATAAGGCACTGGATGAGAACATCATGGATCATCTTTCTGTATTTCAAATTTTTTTATAAAGACCATGTAATCTCTTTGCCCATGAGGCTGCTTCCTGCTTCACAGGAAGTATGGCCTGACTCCAGAAGAAGGAAACAAGTTCTTTGTCTTATGTGCCTTGGATATATGCCCAGTGATCCAAGCAGATATTGAAAATATGAAGACCTTTTCCTTCTTACAATCAAGTGATAAGACACAAATAATGAGGTTTCTTTAGCATCTGTTTTTTCTTCTTGAAGATGAATACTTGTGGTGAACTGTAGCTATTATTAACCCCATTATTTGGATAGGAATGGCCTAGCTCTTTATTTATCATGGTGTTATGCTCCTCCAAAAATTGAGTTGCCCATCAGGCCTTTCTAAACGTGTTTTCAATTGGGATATATCTTTGGAGGCTTATATTTACTTCAAGTGAACTACTCATTTGAGGAAAGTTACTTATGTGCATAACTATTTTAGGAATGAGTCCTTGATTTGTTACCCAATGATACCTCTTTTCATCTGTGGAAACATAAAGAAAGCAGATTGTTGGATAACCTATAGTTCATATTGTTAACAAAATGCTAAAAAGAGCTTTATGTTACTCCATCAAAGGTGCCTTTCAACAGAATTCTGTGCACAGAATGAGTTGTATTTATTGAATGTATTGTATAATGTTTTCT